>SEYY01009447.1:80000-85000 GCA_009176605.1 Armadillidium nasatum | reverse complement strand
TAAATTTAGTTAGTGCCAAGGAATTGAGGCTTCAACCTTGTGGCCGAGACAAACATGGAGTTTCATATTGGTGTCAGCTAGATGAATTTGCTAATCTCAGGGTATATAGAGATGATCAAGATGAAGAAACCTGGAAACTTGTTGCAAGGTAATATATATATAATATATATATATATATATATATATATATATATATATATATATATATATATATATATATATATATTTATATATATATATATATATATATATATATATATATATATATATATTAGTGATTTATTTTAGATATATTTTGATATGGATGTGATTTTCATATATTGTCAATGTGAATTTTTTTTGGACATATTTGTATAGATGCTGACATGCATGTATTGCGTATGGTAGGGTCTAAAATTTTTTCGTTTTTTGCTAATTAATATGAAAATGTAAATTACAATGATTTATTATTATTGATAAAAGATAATTTCTTAAAAGATGATAGTTTTTATTGAGCATCCATGACTTTTTTGTGCATCCACACAGTTTTATTTTGTACCATTTTTATTTTTGTAACTTAAGAAATAATTGAAATTACCTCAATCTTTCACACAACTGACTGATCAATACCTGTTTTGTTGCTTCTCTATTATTTTCTGAATAAATTTATATGATTAACTCCAAATATTTTCATATTTCACAGAACAAGATCACAATTATATGATGTTTGTGATCTTTCTGTATATAATGAAAGTAATGTCTATTTTTTTCATGTGTAGGTCTAGAGAAGAACTTGTTGAATTAATTGACGAACTAGAAAAGAAAAATCCTTCTTCTATTGGTCGAGAAACCTCTGTGGATGAGAGTGAAAGTGGCATTACAACCCCAATGGTGCTTAGTGAAGCTCCTACACCTGTTGACAGTAAAGCTGCTACTCCTGTTACTAGTGGTAGGACCTCTCCTGTCCTGGATACAGGTCAAGTTAAAGATAAACTTAATGAATCGGAATCAGTTGTGCAGACTTCAAAATTATCAACTGAAGTGATTGCCAAGAAAGAAAAAGTGGAAAAGAAGAGGAAACAATCAAGGGAAGAAGAAAGTTCTGAAACAGTGCCAAGTTCTGATGGGTCTCTGACTAATAACAAAGACATTCCTGCGATTGATAATCCTGATAAGCCAAGGGAAGTGAATTTGGTTAAAAATGTTGAAGAAAAACCAGAGACTAAAACTGATTTAGTAACTAAAGCAAAAAGTAATGAAAGTTTACCAACTGAAGTTCATAAAACTATTGACCTCCGATCTAATATTAAGAAAACCGAATCACCTGAATTTAAGAAAAAGGCATCAAATCTAGATGCCATTATAAATATGTCTGTTTCAAAATCTGTTGGAGAAAAGTTAGGAGGAAAATTGGAAGCAAAAGTTGCTGCCATTAAAGAACTACCTCCTCCCAGTCTTAGAAAAGAAAAGCTATTGACAAGTAAAGAAAATATAGTGAAAAGAGATGGTAAACATCCAAATTCCAGTAATGAAGAAAAAGAAAAATCCTTACAAGAAACTGCTTATAAAGAAGTATCTGTGAAGCAGTTACCTACCAAAATTCCAAAAGAGCCAGACAAAAATGTACGACTAGAAGAGGAAAAGAGAAAACTAGATGAACAAGGAGAGTTTGAACCCATTAATAAAAAATCCAAACTGGATACAATGAATGAGTCTCAAAATACATCTCAAAGTAAAATAGGTGAAAAATCTTTAGAGCCAAGTGTGAAATCAGTTCCTACTTCAAAAAAACTTTCATCTGTTGAGGAAATCGAATCAAATGAAAAATCTGTGAAAAAAATTCCGGAGATATCTCAACAAGTGGATACTAAAAATATTGCAAAGTGATATACCACCTGAGCAGATAAATCCTGTCGGCATCAATAAAAGTGAATCTCAAAATATCAAGCAAGAATCATTACAAACTGTTTCAAACAAATTGCAAAAAAATAGTTTATCAACTACTAGTGAAGATAAAACTTGTAAAGAGTCAAAAATTAGTGAAATTATAAGTAAAGAATCTGAGCTGCCACCATGTAAAGAAACTGTTTTAGAAAATGAGACTGAGATTAAGAAAAATAAAGTGATTGATGAGAATGTTAAAAAGTTGCCTGAAATTTCATCATCATCTGGATTGAAAAAACAGCAGAGTACTAGTTCAAAAGCCCTTACAACAGAAAAGAAAGCTAATGTTAATGAAATTTCATCTAAAGATTCAAGTTAAAGATAAAATGCCATCAATTATAGGAAAATCAAAACCAGCATCATTATCTCAGGTATCAGTAGATACTAGTGAAATATTAAACTTTGAATCTTCAAACTCAGAGAAGCAAAAAATTTCTAAAGAAGAAATTAAAAAAGGTCAAACAATAGCTTTAACAGATATACCAAAAGCAGGTGATACATCTGATAAATCAGATAACTTAAGTAAGCAGAGCTTAGATAAAAAATCTCTTGATGTACGAAGTAATATAGCTAACCCCTCTATTACTGAAAATTCTAATTCTGTTTCAGTACTGAAAAAGGAAATGTCTACAGTTGCAGATGAATCTTCCAAACTTAATAAAGAAGTAGCATTAGATTATTCTTTGAGTAAAAATATAAGTGGAGAGAGTTCGAAAAAACCATTAGAAATAAAAGAAGAAAAAACTTTGAATAAAACTAAATCACCAGAGGAAAAAGTTCCTTTGAAGGAAAGATAAACCTTTTAATTTTAAACCTTCTCAAGTTTCAGAAACAGAGAAAGCTACAGATTATTCTCAAACAAAATCAAATAAATCACCTGAAATAAAAAAAAGCAAAACTCATGTCTTCAAAGCGAAAGATGAAGTTTCCAAATATGATGATCCTTTTAAAAGTACAGCTCACACTGGTCTATCATTACCCAAAGACAATTTGAAGGAAGGTAAACCTTTTAATGTTAAACCTTCTCAAGTTTCAGAAACAGAGAAGGCTACAGATTATTCTCAAACAAAATCAAATAAATCACCTGATATAATAAAAAAAAGCAAAAATCTTGTCTTCAAAACGAAAGGTGAAGTTTCCAAATATGATGATCCTTTTAAAGGTACAGCTCAGACTGGTCTATCATTACCCAAAGACAATTTGAAGGAAGGTAAACCTTTTAATGTTAAACCTTCTCAAGTTTCAGAAACAGAGAAAGCTACAGATTATTCTCAAACAAAATCAAATGAATCACCTGATAATAAAAAAAAGCAAAAATCTTGTCTTCAAAACGAAAGATGAAGTTTCCAAATATGATGATCCTTTTAAAGGTACAGCTCAGACTGGTCTATCATTACCCAAAGACAATTTGAAGGAAGGTAAACCTTTAAATGTTAAACCTTCTCAAGCTTCAGAAACAGAGAAAGCTACAGATTATTCTCAAACAAAATCAAATGAGTCACCTGAAATAAAAAAAAGCAAAAATCTTGTCTTCAAAACGAAAGATGAAGTTTCCAAAAATGATGATTCTGTTAAAGGTACAGCTCAGACTTGTCTTTCATTACCCGAAGACAATTTAAGAAAAATGGAAGAAAAAGTTCCTAGTGTGAAAGAGGTAGAAAATTCCTCAAGGGCTCAAAGATAAAAATATAATTTCACAAGCATTGAATTTACAAAAACAGCAAACCCAGAAATTTATCAAAGAAAATGTGTCTAAGAGTCCATCTGAAAATTTATCTAAAAATGAAAGTTTAGATGCTAAATCTAGTTTAATGGAAACAACTACTAGTTGCGCAGCTAAAAAGACAGAAATGTCCTCCAAAACCTCTCTACCTAGTGAATTAAATTACCCTTTACCAGTTTCTGTTAAAAGTCCTTCAGCAGAGCAGAAGAGCAAAGATTCTAATAAAGAGGAAGAGGTTGTTGCAGAAGTAAAGGATATGGAAAGCACTTTAAAGAAAAGTTTATCAGATATAGAAACTTGTAAAGAAAATGTTAAGGATAAACCAAAATCACCAAGCTCAACCTTGCCTAAAGAGAATATAAAAGAAAAAATTTCATCACCAAACTTAACCTTGCCTAAAGAAAATATAAAAGAAAAAATTACATCACCAAACCTAACCTTGCCTAAAGAGAATAAATCATCAGAGCTTCTGAAAGAACCATCTCTTTTAAATAAAAATTCCCCTGATGTCTTGCTCACTTCTGTAGAATCAGTGGAAGACTCAGGGTCTCCTGCAAAAACTGTAACTGATGATAAAATATCAACTAAATTAAGTGATAAACCAGAAGTTTCGTTAAATAAATCCGAGTCTTATGTGGCAGAACCAGCTAAAAATCCCTTCACCTGCCTCATCTGTAGATATTTCTTCAAAAGAGGATAAATTGCCTGTTAAAAAGGAAGACTTTGAAAAATCCAAGCCTCTAAATGAAATGAAAGAAGACGCAGAGCGAAAGTCTACTTCAGAGTCTAAAGACAGTACTGTAAACAAGGATGCCTCTAAAGAATTCTCATCTTCCAAAGAGTCTGTGGAAAATGTGGAATCATCCTCCCCTTGTATAGATAATCATTCCAATGAAAGTGAACCTTCAAAACCATTACCACTTGGCAAAGTCATTGGTAACAGTGATATTAATAAGCCTTTGACTAACGTGTTAGAGGAAAAACTAGATAATTATAATGTGTCATATGAATCAGCGAAGCACTCTTGTCAAACTTCAGTTGATAAAGGTTTGTCATCCAGTGATATTTCAAAATCTAAAGAAAATCTTTTAACTGAGGATAAGCCTCAGACAGAAATCAAGGAAGAACCTGCAGCTAAAGACCCAAACTGTCATACCGAAAAGCACCAGAGCGTTTTAGAAGTTAAACCCGTACCGAATGTAAAAGAAGTGGAGAGTGAATCTACTTCAGATATTAAAGGTGGAAAAGTTGATTCCTCAAATAAAAACAGATAACTTAGAAAAACTTTCTTCAAATGATTCCAATTCAGAAGTAAATAACGATAGTCAGAACTTGTGTATAAAAGACAAGGACC
>SEYY01009447.1:47500-75000 GCA_009176605.1 Armadillidium nasatum | reverse complement strand
GAGGAAGAAGATGAGGAAGAAGTTTCAGATGCACTTTTATCATCATCATTTGAAACAGAAAGTGAATCAGATGACTCTGATTATGGAGGCAGACGAGGGAAGGGTAACAAAGTTCTTCCTCCCCTCCGTCGTTCTGCAAGAAACCGTAGGAATACCTCCATTGATGATTATGGTATGTAAAACTAGTAAATAAACTATATTTCCACCCTCTAATTAAAGTAAACCAACTTGTAAAACTAATACATATCAAGATTCTCAGAATGTGATGTGAAAAAAATTTGCGCAAAGTTTGTTTTATTTTTTTAAATATTGTTTAAATGGGTTCTAAACCTAAACTTGTTTTACATAAAAATGTTCTTAATTGAAGTGTTTTAAGTCAATTATGTCTATTCCAAAAATTTCATAAAAATAAAATAAATATTAAAAGTAGAGAAAATTTCCAATTGACAATTTTTTGAGTCCGACATAATTTATTAAAGTCACAATATTTAATGCTAAGTAAAACCAGTTTCTTAAACATAACATTGTTAATTACCTTAATGTACTCCTTTTTTTTGGGGTAATTAGATTTAACCAGTTCAATTTTTAAAGTTGTAAGATTTACTTATGGTGCAAAAATGGTGTGTGAGTTTTTTCAGGTGAAGGCAAATTTCATTTTGAGTCGTAGGTTTTACCTGTTTGGCTAACATCTCACTGAAGACACTAGAGGGGGAGAGTAAATTACCTCTTTTCTTTTTTTTTGCAAGGTCTGGGAGGTATGATGGTTTTTTGAAGTTTCTTCAACTTAAGATAGTTAATAGTTGTTATACTTGTGAACTAATTGAGTAGACATTTCTAATAGTGAAAAGGTATGTTTTTTAATGAACTTTAAGAGTAATTTGAAAGTTGGGGTAATAGACTAGAAGACTACTCAAGGTATGAGGGTATCCCGACTCCAGTTAGAGTAAAATTGTTCAGGCTTCATCTCACTTCTGACCAAATTTATGGTCAGAGATATTTAGATATTTAGAAGTCTTGACACACCTTTCTATTTCAAAGCTGTTGAACATCACTGACCTATTCTCTTCCTAAATTTTACTTCTGTCTGAGATATAGATAACTTAGGACGCTTTCTCGAATAAGTGTCTTTGTATTATTACTATGCCTTACTGCAGAATATGTTGTTTAAAGATTGCATTTTTGCTTGTGCATACATCAACTCCTTGTAATGCTGTATCTCCTAACTTCAGTGTTTCATGACTAAAATTTGATTTTTTATTACCATAGTAATTTTCTATTTTCTGCTGTTCCTCTAACAAGGCATTTCTTCCAAGATTTTTGAGTACTTATTTACCTCTCATTTGACTGATAATTCAACATTCAATTACTGAGATTCTCTTTCCTTATACTCAGTCACTTATGAACTTGTTTGTTAAAAAGAATCCACAACAATTGTCCTATTGTTGAAAACTTTACCTTCAGGGTAGCTACTAAATTATTTTTATGATATGATTTCACTGTTCCCAAATTTCTTAGTGGTGGGTAGGAACCGACTAGGGTTGGAATTTTGCCGGGGTTGGGGCTCTAAATTGCCTAAAATTTGTAAAGAGATCAAAAACACTGAAATTTTAAGTTAATAAAATTAGATATAATTTTAATTGAGATTAATTTAATTATAAGGAAGGAGAAGAATAGCCAACATTCACTGAAATTAATGATTATATGTATTTTTTCAAAAAAAAAAAATTCAGAAAATTACAGATTTTGTATGGTAAAAGTTTGAAAAAAACTACAAAAATTTTGAAAAAATATTTTTGATTGGCTATAGTGATTCAACATGTTTACTTAAGGTAAAATGAAAAATGAAAATATTTGAAAATGGAAAAAAATTTAACATCAACGATGACTCTCTTGCCTTCTGGAAGGCAAACAAGAATGATCTTCCCACACTAGCAACACTGGCAAGAGTATATTTGTGCCCACCAGCAAGCTCCAGCGCCAGTGAAAGAGAATTCATATTAGGGAAATCAATTCAAAAAGATAGAATCGAACTATTGCCTAAAAGTGTAGAAATGTTACTGTTTTTAAAATACAATCTTAGAACAGTAACATATTCAACGTCACTGCCCTCTGTTCCTGAACATTTCACTCCCCCAAATTCTAAAACTTATGATGTAAATGTTGAAGAAGATTCTGATAGTGATTTAAGTGAATGAATTGTTTGTTTCCTCTGTTTCAGTTAAAACTTTCTTTTTCTGTTCTATAAGCATAACAACGTGCTTGAGGCAACCTAAAATTTGCCATACATATCTTTTGCTGCACCTTTTTAGGACAAACTTTTGCGGAAGTCAGCAAAGCTTGACAGCACATTGTGGTGCCTCCTTTTAAGCTAACTTTTTAAAGAGATAAGGGCTGAAAGAAGAGTGTGTGTGTGAGTAATTTTAAGCTTGAATAAGCCTTTGTCTCATGAACTTTGCCATTATATGGGGAAAAAAAATCATTAATAGTTGCAGTTGGTAATATATGTGTATATGATTTACTTTTTGCTTCTTTCTTTCGAGAATTATAATTTACGAAAGCCTTAAATTTTTTTCTGTGGGAAACATAACTTGACCCTGTCATAATTAACCATTTCTGACATTATCTATCTGATATATATTTTAAACACGGTTATCTCTCTTCAGCATCAACAATTATCATAGTGACTAATAGTCTTAATTAAAAAGCTTTATATTGAAATAATCTTAACGTTGTCAACAGGTTCTGAAAAAAAACTAGTTTTGTGTCGGTCTTTCTGCCCAACTAGAGAAACAACATTTTTTTATTTTGTTTTAATTTATGCATTTTCACTCTAATTTTTGTTATCATTCTGAATTTTCATTATCAGATAGTGACATAGAAAAAAGAATTTCCAAAAAGAGTAAAAAGAAGAAGACGAGAAAGATCTACTATTCATCTGACGATGAAGAAGAATCCTCTGATTCCGACACGTTCTATAGGAAGAAAAAAGCGTAAGTTTCATATTTCATTAGTTGAAACAAATGTTAAACTGAAATTTAAAAAAAAAAAAAATGATAATAATGACAAAATAATTTTGGCTTATTCCAGAAGTACTTAATCATAGAAATTTAAAAAATAAATAAATTGATTTTTCCTTCATACACTTTTTTTCTCCCCTTCAGAAGTTCAGCAAGATGGATTAGTATTTTTTGTTGTTGTTGTTCTGCAACAGGGAATCATTAATTTTGAATGGTCATACTTAATGGAAATATCTTTTTCAGAAAAACTAGGAAGAAATCTCAAAAGACAAAAGGTAAAAAAGGAAAGGGTAAAAAAGGCTCCAAAAAAGGTGGAAATAAAAAAGGTCTTAAGAAGAAAACGAAAGATGACGATGATGAGGAAGAACCTCCTAAACCTAAGCGCAGGGTTTGTTGTTGTTATTATTATTATTATTATTATTATTATTATATATTATATATATATATATATATATATATATATATATATATATATATATATATATATATATATATATATATATATATATATATATATATATATATATATATATATATATATATATATATATATATATATATATATATATATATATATATATATATATATATATATATATATATATATATATATATATATATATATATATATATATATATATATATATATATATATATTGAAAGATTCAACTTTAGCATGTTTTAAAAACAATTAAAAAAGAATCCTGATGAGAATTTTAATATTACCTAGAATTTTTAAATTTGTGTGAATTACATTTTATTTCTGATATTTTATATATTATTATTTTTCAGGTAAAATATTCAAAGCCACCAAAACCTAAGGAGGAAGAAGAGGAAGAGGGTTCTCGTAGAAGAGTGACCAGAGGAAGGCAAATAAACTATTATGACTCTTTACTTATGTCAGATGAAGAAGAGGAGGAGGAAGTAATTATTATCATTATTATTATTATTATTTATTTATTTTAAGTAATTAAAACTTTGAAAGTGAGGAGAGCAGAAGGATAGATGAACCTAGAAAGAATTGATTTAGAAATTATTGTTGAAATAGAAAATTAGTAAGACTAATTATTATTAAAAGGTTAATCTTACTAGGTTTTGATTGAAAAACTCTATAGATTTTTGGGAAATATTGAAAGTAAATACAATAATAGAAAAAAAAGATTAGAAGGTAGTGAAGAAACTATAATTTTGCTCTGGTTTTGTATTCAGAGAACCAGTTATTTAAATTTTTTTAATTTTAATTTTGTTGTGGTAGAAATGCATGAACTAATTATGATCTCTTACCGGCATTATCCTTTCCGATTGATTTTTAGACTTAAAAGTTTAAGGTGTTAATATTTAATTCTCAATGTTGGAAAAGCTTGTAAATTTTTAGTGTTATTCTGAGAAATTCTTTATGAAAAATGTTCAAACTTAAAATAACTAAATAATATCCATACTCTTAAAGGTGAAAATAGTTTTGGTTATAGAATTAGAATACCTTTAATTTGTGTTACAATAATTTACTTTTCAAAGATGTTAAATTCATTACTTTTGAATGATTACAGTGAAATTATTTATGTCCGAAGGAATTATTTTCGGACTTGATTTCGTTACAAAGATATTATGCAAAGAAAATATTATTTGACTCATGTTTATTAGAATATCAGATTTGTCTTCACATTTTAATAGTCAAAGGGAAATTGTTTTTGTTATATTAAAATTATTATTATAGATAAAACCAAAGTCAAGAGGTAAAGTGATGAAGGGAGAACGAGCTCCAAGTGAAAGCAGCGATTATGAAGAGAGTGACGATGAAAGGAAGAAGCGTCGAGGAGTCAGTGGAGGTCTGGGTCGAGGGAAGGTAATGAAGAGTGAAGAGGAAGATGAAGAAGGTAATTTTTAATATTTTCATCGTTTACTAGAGTTTTCTTTCAAGTTGATCCATTTATTCAAATATTTTGTGTATTACTTAATGTATATATTATATATTAAGAAAAGAAAATTTTGATAATTTTGTTTTTAATATATTGACTTTTTTGTTTTTCAGAGTACAGCAGGAAAAAGAAAAAATTGGATATCGAAGAAAATATGGAAGATAAGAAAAAAGAAGTGGTTGAAGACACTCTACAAATTACTCAGCCTGTTAAAGCGGATGTAACATCTTTGCCACCACAAAATCAAACTTCTGTTGCACCCACTCCTAAGGTTCAAACTGATGGTGTACCCACTGTTTTGACAAAAAGTATTCTTTCTCAAGAAAAAAAGAATGTGGAAACACAACAGCCACTGTCAATGTCACAGTCGCAGACACCGCCGCAAACACCAGTAATTCAGCAGTCTTCACAGTTGCAGCAAATAATTACTAGAAACCCAATTTCGAGTGGAGCAGTGGTGCCACAAAAAGTAACTTCACCCAGACTTCCTGCAGATATTACTTCTCGTTTACCCCTGACAGTTACAAGACTAAATACTCCAACTCCTGGTGGTGCAGCTTCAACGCGTCCATCATTTAATCCACGAACGGGAACCCCAAATGGAGCGCGATCTACCTTACCTCCCGTTTCTTCTTCGATTTCAGTGATAGGAGGTCCATCTTCATCTATATCAATAACTCCGGTTTCTTTTGGTAATCCAAGGCCTCCTAGTTTGGGCTCCAAGGGAGCACCTCCCGCATCTATAAGCGTTCATTCTGTATCTTCAGCAGCTGCATTAAAAACTACAGAAAAACCTGTAGAAATTCCTCCTGCAATTACAATTAGTACTAAAAGAGGAACTGCTATAAGTGGTGGAGCCGGAACAGGAAATAATGCAAGTACTGGTAGCCCAGGGCCTCTTCCTCCTGTTGGAAAATGGTCTCCTCATGTAATAGGCAGCAGCAATAGTGGATCAGCGACTCCTCCTAGGCCTGGCGCAACACCTGTAAATTCATCACCACCACCACCATACAGATCTTCTCCTATCCCTGTTACAGTCTCTGGTTCCAGTACTCCTTTGTCAACAGTGGCTCACAGAGGAACCCCCCCTAATCTACCTTCACAAACGACCTCAACTCCCACATCATATTCTCCCTATCAGTCTCCTGAGCACTTTGGTTCGCATCCAGCATTTCCATCTGGCTTTCATCCAGGAAGCTCTCACTCCCCTGGGCCACATGGTAATCAACCAAGGCATTCACTCCTTCCAAGTCACCCAGTGTATGGTACACCAGTCACACACCCAAATTATCATCAAGGTCTCTCTCCTCATCATCCTAGCGTTTTGCGGTGGCCCACCTCACGATTTATATAGGCATTCTTCTCCAAGTAGCGTTGGCTCTCCCAGTCATGCAGCAGCACATGCCAGATCAGTGCTTTTAAAGCAAGCTTACGCTGGTTTGGAGCCTCTTCCTTATGCTGGATCTCCTCAAGGCACTCCTATTGATGCAACGCGGCATAATTCTCCTGGTCCACCTATAAATGAAGCAAAAGAAGACCAACAGCAGCAAACTCTTCCCTCCAAAAGACTTGTTGAGGGTGGTGAGTTTAGTTCGGGTTTGATGTCATACTTCTCCAGTCAGAGGGACGAAAATGTAGAATGAGTTTTTTATTATTTTTTTTACCGTAGTTGTTACATAATAAAAGGAAACATTTTTAACTATTGATCCAATTTCTTCGTATTGCTATCTCATTTATTATTATTATTATTATTATTATTATTATTATTATTATTATTATTATTATTATTCACAGTTCAATTTCATTTTCTTGTTTTTTAAAATCATTTTTCCTCTTCACAGAAAAAAAATAAAATTATTATTATTATTATTATTATTATTATTATTATTATTATTTGATAACAATAATGATAATAGAGTGCACAATTATATTTTTTCATTTGCTTTAATTTTTATCATCAAAATTACCTGAATTATATTAAAAAAAAAATAATAAGAGAAAATTTATTATATATAAATATATATATATAAATATATAAATATATTTTTTGTTTACTTTCAAGCTATGTACATATATATATTAAGCTTTTTGTATTAAGTTAAGGTAATGACTGTAAAATAATGTGAAAAATATTCCAAATATAATTAGAAAAAGTTTTTATATTTTCTCTTTATTAGCCAAACAAATATTTTATTCTGTGAGAATAATGGATGGATTGTATAAATTGTGTATCGCACTTCCTATTATTTTAATTGTTTGGACAGGGGAGGTGAAATTCTTTGTTATTCTTTGCCCAACATTTTCGTGACTGATGTACGGTTGATCATAGTTCAAGAAATTGATTTTTACCTTCCAGAGTGGGATCAATATGTTAAACTGTTTATAGCAGTCGGATGTTTTAGTGTCTTGTGTCAAGTATGTATATATTCCGGACGACGACGTCAATCTATCATCGTGATACAGACTGTTTGATCACCTGGACTGTGGAGTAGGAGTCAAGTGAAATATTAGTAATGACTGGCAGAGGTCTTCCAGGTGGAGAGGATGCTAATGGTCTAGGCCTCTGGGTTTGTGGAACATTCAAAAATGTTTTGCAGGAAACAGCAATGTTAATTCCAGAGGATTGTTGGGTTCCAAGGTAAAATTAACATAACCCATTTTTATATTTGAAGTCCCCCTGTCTTCTTGTACATGAGGCTTTTACCCGAAGATTGCTCTGTGCAGTGAAATTCCCCCATATGAAATTTGGTCTACAGAGATTAGGGAAAAAGATTCTACCCGTAATGTAGGATTATGAACTCATGAAAGCCAAAGGAGAATAGTTCGGTTCGCACCACATCACCTCAGATGACGCTGGGACCATCCTTCCATGAAGAAAGTTGGCAGAGCGTGCACCTGCCCGTTGCGGTAATTGGAAAAAGTATATGCATATATAAAGCTATATGATTAGAGTAAGAAAACCAAAATAGGGAAAACTATGTAATTATGGCAATCAATAACTTGTGATAATAGTAATAATAGTTTTAAAATTTGTAACATTTACCAAGCACCACAATTTTCAGCACCCCAACACTCCATATTTTCATGACAATCATACCGGTGCTTCGGCCAACTCTACCATAAGAAATTTGATTAAGATTATAATTGAGAAATTAGTGAAGTTGTCAAACAAAAAGTGGAAAAACGAACATTCATTCATTCGCACATTATTTGGAAGTGGTGTCTGAGCCCCATCACTATAAGGTGATATATATATATATATATATATATATATATATATATATATATATATATATATATATATATATATATATATATATATATATATATATATATATATATATATATATATATATATATATATATATATATATATATATATATATATATATATATATATATATATATATATATATAATTAATTAATTTCATAGTGGAAGGTTGTGTTTGGTGTGTGCTCCAATGTTGAAATGTTTGTATTTTTATATAAATGTATTAATAGTTTTAATGTGTATGAGTGACGTCTAGTGTATTAATGTTTTTTAAATTATTATAATTAATTGTGTATCTTCAGTGAATATTCTTCGTACATAAGATAATTATTGTTTTAGCTTTTAATTAAAATTTTACCATTTTAATTTTCCAAATTTGTTTTGGGTAGAGATTTTTCTTAAAGAGATTTGCTTTTATTTTAACTTATTTTATTCTCATTTTCTGTGTTTTTTAATTGTGCACAAGGCTACTTTACTATAAGTTAGTTGTAGCTAGTTCACAGTTGTAGTTAGTTCATTCTAGATCTCATATTTTCCTATATAGTAAAGTTTTTTTTTTAGTGAATTTTGATAGTTGCTTTTTTTTATTTTTTTTTATATTTTTCTCATATTTGTTTTTTTGGTTGATTCCTAGTAAATCCTGAACCTTTTTTAAAAAAGCTTTGCCTTTACAAGTTTTAATTATTTTTATTTTAATCGGGTATTTATCGTTTGTGTTCGAATTTGTGCTGAGTGTCGGGTTCGTGTTTCGTAAGTTCGGGGTCGGGGGGGAGGAGGGTGCGGCGCAGACGTGGGTTTTATATTGATTTTACTAACATCCGGTGCCCTTCATACTAATCTCGTATCTGTTGAGCATCACCTCTCATCCTAACATTTTTTACTTCTGAGACCCAGTTATCTAGGGATTCCTGCTCTAGTAATTTAAAGATCTCCAACTACATTTTAGTTTACAATTTTCGTCTTGAAGGTAGAGTCTGTGCCTATATAAACACTGACACTTCTGTAATACGTCTTGTGAATCTTAAATCCCCTAATTTTGATATTTATGGCTTAAAATCTGTCTTCCTACTACTACAATTATCTTGTGTTTCTGCTAGTGGTTCCCCTAATGGAACATATCCATTTCTTTTTCAATATCTTACAACCTCCCACGAAACTGTTACATCTTCTCATCCAAATGCTAAGATCCTCTATTTAAGGGATTTCAACGTACACCACACTGAGTGGTTGGGCTCCTCTCATACTGATACAGGTGGGGAGGAAGCTAAGTCATTTAGTATTCTCAACAATCTGGAACAGTTAAAGAACCTACAAACATCCCAGATCGTCCAGACCAATTCTTAAACACGCTTGACTTATGCTTCACCACTACTCCTTCTCGTTATAAATACACCATTTCCACTCCTATCTGTAATTCTGACCACAATTCTTTAGCTCTTAAGTATAAAACTTTATCTTATCTGGCACTTTAATCGAGCTAATTGGGGGTAATTGTATCGCTTCTATGCTAACTATTCTTGGAATGAATCCCGCTTTGACACTGGTGGTGCTTCAGTTTCCGCTGAAAAAGTGGTAGCAGGTTATCACTGATGGGATGAGCAGGCTCATTCCTTCTTCAACTAAATCTTTCTCCTCAAAATCCATTGTTCGATGGCAAATGCTCTAGTACCATTCAGGAGAGAAACGGCGCATATCGGAAGCGGAAAAACTCTTTCTCCTATTACTCTTACTAATTTTCATTCTGCTCTGAATCGTTGCAGGGATATTCTTCGACAAGCAAAGTACTATCTCTAAAAAGGAAGTGCGCTGACCTCCTTGGTTCTCCTACTGATAACAATTTCTGGCTTCTTACCAAAGATATCTCCAACAACTGTAAATCATCCTCTTATTGACTAATGTTCCTGTGGCTGATGTCATTTCTGCTCTCTCCGAGCTTAATAGTAAGAAGGCGTATGGTCCCGATGGTATTCCTCCTGTGGTTCTCAAAACTTGTGCTTCTGAGCTTGCACCCTTCCTTGGTAAACTATTTCGTCTTTGCCTCTCTACTTCAACTTTCCCTTCTTGTTGGAAACGTGCGCTCATTCAGCCTGTGCCGAAGAAGGGGGGAACCCTCTCAACCCTCTAACTACCGTCCAATTTCTTTGACCTCCGTTCTTTCTAAAGTTTTTGAATCTATCCTTAATAGGAAGATTTGGAAACATCTCAATTCTTCTAATCTTATCTCTGATCGCCAGTATGGCTTTCGTAAGAAACACTCTACTGGTGATCTTCTCTCCCTTCTCTCTGACTCTTGGTCCTCCGCTCTTCGGTGAATCCTTTGCTGTGGCGCTGGACATATCGAAAGCTTTCGATAGAGTCTGGCACAAAGCTTTGATTTCTAAACTGTCTTCTATAACTATTTTCTTAATAAAAAATATTGCTATGTCGTCCTAAAACCATGAAAAGTTAAAATTCAAACATCCAACAAGTTATTTAAAAAATAATAATAATAAAAAAAAAAAAAGTGGACAAAAAAACTCTTGTTAAAAAGTTTTATTTTTTATTCATATAAAATATCTATAAAAAAATAATGCAATTTCAGAAATTAAGACAATGGTACTAATATAAATGACTAGTTTGTAGTAGTGTATCTTTTTTCCCTAAAAGTAGATGATAAAATATAAACTACCACTAAGATAAGATTTTCGAGCAATTTTATACTTTTTAGAAGCCTATAAATCTTCAAAGAGGAAGTATCCCTACCGTATACTGAAAATAGTTTGCATTCTAAGCTTATGAGCATCAATAAGAAAGTCAAGGTAGTAAAAAGGGTGAGGCTTCTACTTATGTAACTGTCCAATAAAAAATTTATTAGCTTTCAGAATTTTAAATAACGGTAAGGAAGATGGAAATCAGTTTAACGTTTTAAAAATTTTGACCAATAGTACTAAGAAATTTCGTTTTGGTAATTTTATTAGATGATTGAAGAAAGTTTTCTGAATAAATTATGAACAAAAACAAAATACAAAATAGAGTGGGCGAATACTTATTATTGTACTAATAATTTACTTTAGTAACAACGTTAATAAGGTTTGCCTTATAATTAAACAAATAAACTCCCATATAGTTCTGGGTAACAATTTCTCAGCAATAGTTATAGTTTCTACTTTAGGTTATAGGCACAGTCTCTAGAAATTGGAAGCAGCTCTCTAAAAGTGAGCACAAGGCAAGATAAATAGATAAAAGTTAGCACCTAAAATTAGGTACAACCATCATTTTGTAAATTTAGGCTTTTCATGCACACCAATAACATTTCTACTTTATCGTCCAAAACAAAAGAAGAAGAAATAGAAACTTTAAACTTTACCATGGCTAAAATATTTTAGATCAATCTATATTTAAAAACAATTATTTTAATACAAAATATAATATACTACTATCATAATTTTGATATATATATATATATATATATATATATATATATATATATATATATATATATATATATATATATATATAATACTATATATATATATATATATATATATATATATATATATATATATATATATATATATATATATATATATATATATATATATATATATATATATATATATATATATATATATATATATATATATATATATATATATATATATATATATATATATATATATATATATATATATATATATATATATATATATATATATATATATATATATATATATATATATATATATATATATATATATATATATATATATATATATATATATATATATATATATATATATATATATATATATATATATATATATATATATATATATATATATATATATATATATATATATATATATATATAATAATAATAGGATAGAATACTTAAAAAAAAAAAAAAAAAAAAAAAAAAAAAAAAAAAAAAAAAAAAAAAAAAAAAAAAAAAAAAGGATTTTTTTTTTTTTTTTTTTTTTTAAATAATAATATCCAGGAAGTTTTCTATTAATCTCTAATTTTTTTTTTTGTTTTATAAACTATTAAAATTTAATTAAAATAATCGCTACAAAAAATAAATCCAAAGACATTAAATGTGCAACTCCATGTCTATAAACTCTTTTTGACTGATAATGTGTTATTTAAATTTAATTTTCAACAAATACTAATTTTGACCAAGTTTCTGAGAATAGAAATTAAAACTTGGAAGTATAATTTTCAATCATGACCATAGTGTCATTTAATAATTAGTAACATTTTTTAGAAATTACATTTACAGTTGGTAATGAGTCTATCAGTAAGACACATTCATAATATTTATGTATTATATTTTTCAAGTTCTATGCTATGTCAAAATAATCTACAACACATTACGAATTACGTTTTCTGAAAAGTGTTTCTTCTTCATATCTTACCATTCGCATATAGCATAAAGGATTTCATTTTAAGATGCAGAATTAACAAGTGAATAAAAACAAATGAATGCAAACAAAGTTTCAATACGGAGATTAGTTTAAAGTATATTATTGACAGAAAAACTAAAATAAATATTTGTTACCACGAAAATATTAATTTACGAATCCAATTAGTTTAACATCTACAAAAGAGGAAAAAAAATTCAAGTTACCAAAAGCACTGATTTTTATTCATTTTCCTTTCAAAAGGTCTCTCTTCTTTTCTACTCTTAAAATGTTTAATACTAGAACTAATTGCTAGTCCTCCATAAACCTCTAATACAGAATCTCTCACTCGCTTTCCAACTACAACTCAAATGTGGTAATGACAGTCTCCTTTGTTTCTATTTCCAAAGAATTTTCCTCTTTGGAAAGAGAGATTTCATTATCTCTTCTTGATATACTTCCTAAGGTTCCTGCCAAATCACTATATGATCCATTCATAGTTCTGGAAAGTTCTTAATTTTAAAAATTCTCTCTGATTCATCTAAGATTTTTTTTCTCTATGCGAAAGAGAAGTCAACTGCATATTTTATTTCTTCTTCATGTAAAAATATCCTCTTATTCATCCACATACCTTAGCTCCCAATTTATTAATGAATAATGATAATAATAATAATAATGAAGATAATTTCTTGAATCAGAAACAGGACCATTAAAAAAACACTAAATTGACGACTCTAATTCACAATGTACCAGAGTCGGTGTCAGTAGTTTTATTCAATACCAAATTTAATTTCAAAGAGAACTTTATCTCTTCCCGAGACTTTTTTTGTATATGCTGTGAATATTTATGAAGTAATTACTACAATGAATAGTTCTTTTTCTTTTAGCCAAGAAATTAGAAATTTTTTGACTCCCCAACCCCATGGGAATTGGGGAGCCTAACATTCTCCAGTATTTCCCTCCAAGAAATTTTTTAAAAATGCAAGGGTAACAACATAGGCTCGGTTTCCCTTCATATGCAATATGGAGTCTAAAATCCAGATTCCTCTTATCTCCCTTTCCAACACAAAAATTTCAAACTATATCCATAAAAATACCAGTGTCCTCTGACCTTGTGATTTACAAGTAATTCTGTATAAAACAAAAATCCTTTAGCCATGTGTTGTAAATTTATTTATCTGTTTATGAGTGTGATCAATAATCTTTTTATTAGTAACTTCCCAAATTTGATTTGGGAGGAAATTGTGCAGCAATAGATGTCCAAAGCCAGATAAAAATAATCCACATTCAGAGTGAAAGACCTTACATTTTACTTAATATTTTACAAAATTTAACTATATAATCTCTGACAATTATCACCCACATCGCTTTTATTTTGGTATTTAGATTGGGCAGAAAAAAATAACTTAAACTGATTAGTTTTTCCAGTTGCTATTTGTGAAAGTTTTACAGAACTTACAAAGAGGTATATCCATGGAATTTTACAATATAAATCAAAATTTAACAAAAAATAATAAACGTTTCAATCATTATTCAAAAACTTAGACAAATAAGATAAACAAGGAACAAATTGACTTCACCTTATTACAAAAAATTAATCATATAATCTCTGACAATTATCACCCACATCGCTTTTATTTTGGTATATAGATTGCATCACTACATGTCGCCCATTTGTGATAAATAAATTAAAAAAAAAAAATACTTCGATTTGATACGAATTGATATTCTCCCCCTTTCGGATGGAAAGGTAACGAGCGAAATAAATGATAAATTTCCATTAAAGATTTAGCGTCCTAAGATTACACCTAGTAACAATTGAACACTAAACCATACCGAACCCTTCAGACCCTTCTTTAATGGCTATTAGTAAGGCTCTTTCGAAATCTTCGTATGAATCATAATCTGGTAGACAAAGTTGATTAAAACTGAAAAAAGATAAGCTTTAAAATATTAATTTTCTTAAAACTAAATTATACTGTACATCTACAGAAAAAAAAATCACCTCAAATATAGAAAAATAATCTTGCATAACTATTATACAAATATTAATAAAGCATATATGATAAGCCTATAATATATATATCATATATGGTAACATAAAAGATATGATCTAAGATCCACCCCCGAATATCCAAAAATATCCTTTACATAACCTATACATAAAGAATATTTATATATACTTTTGGCATGAGGGTTATGACTAATTTATTATATTTTTCATTTAGTAGACTATATACTATAACTAGAATAGGTTGCATATAATTCACAGCTTTATGGTAACTAGAGTGGAAGATAAATATGTGATACAAGGAACTAATTTAATTTCATTGCTCACCTAATCAAAACTTTGAAATATCTCTCAATCACCATTAAAAATAAGGAGTACCAACTAATATTAAATTTAAATTATAAAACAAAATTCAAAGTTTAATAACTAACCACGTATGAGCCGTCGGGAGATTATCATATGTATGAGAGGGACATATATGGAAATGTGGAGAAAGTTGAGAAAATCCTCCAGGTGGAAGTCTGGAACATCCCGTTGTAAACTGAAGAAGTCTTGCCATTTCTTCATCTGAAGGAGATGAACAGAATTGAAAAATAAACTACTTTGAACCTGTGATTAAGACTTACTATAACTACGCTTCGAGAATTTTATATACTCGTAAAGTCATCTTTACAAATATAAGGAGCAAAACACAATTATTTTGAGTATCCTCTTAATTAACTGACAGTAATAAACAATAACCCAAATTGCAGTTTTTTCAAACATTTTCCCTTCTTCAACTATCCTCAAGAACCTATTAATTTGTGTGTACAAGTCTCAGGAACAAGAAAGATTTTCAATCTACTGCTTGCACATAAGAATTGGTACAATAAAGTAACTTGGTATATTTATATTACAAGGTAAAAACTACAATTAATTTGCAATCTAGTGTTGTAGTATTATCAAGTACTTTGTTCTAGCGTATCTTTAAATATACTTTCTCATCATTTACTTGATTCAAATCTTGAAACTATGTTTTGCATATGCAATTTCTAAACAAGAAAATACTAAATTTTTCTGCTTTGAAAACAAATAATAAATAAGTTGCCAATTTTTGAACTGCTACAATTCAAAACTAAATCAGAATTTAAAGAGCTTTCCAATTTTAAAATTTAAAATTAAAATAAACCTCTCCAAATACTATAAAATCTTCAGAACTTTCCATCAATGATGTTTGCTTCAATTTGAGTTATTGAATAACGCCAAAGATAAAAAAAAAAAAAACAAAAAAAACTAATTTTATATTTTGAAGTCAATGCAATGAATATATAATAAAAGTAATAATATAATTAAAGAATATTTTTTACCTGTAAAATTAGACACTGCAGTCCAAAACCAGTAAAGAACTCTATTAAATTCTGAAGAACCTCCACTAACAACATGATGGAGCTTTCAAATCCGCGATGCTATATTCTTCAATGCCGCACATTAGTAACTGAAAGAAAAAAAATACAAATTTATAACGCTGTCAATTTAAATAGACAGCTCTTCTCAAACTGGAATTTCCATTTTTTCAGGTTTGTTAAATGGCTTACGTATTTAAAATGATTCTACACCTTTCCAATAAAAGGAGTGGGGTAAGGGGTGGGTGGGGTGGGAGTGTAAATGTTCTTCCTGTTTTTTTTTTCTACAAAAAATACGTAACAAATCGTGTAAACAAAATATATTTTTCCTTTTGTGACAAAAGTTGAATTTTTCTATAAATTTTATCAACAGGTCAATTACTTATAACAAAAGTGGTACGAATTAGTAAAGAAAACAAAATTTCTATTCTAAATATAATAAAGGCCTGAGCCAATCTATACCTTAAAAGAAAAAAATATTTCTAATAATACAACTAACTGTTGTCAAATAAATACGCTTCAATATATACAAGGAATCAGATTTGCAATTTAAAATGTTGCAAAGGAACGATAAAATAATTTAAATTTGAAATTTGTCTTAAACTTAAAATTTATTCAAGACTAAAATATATAACCACTAAACGGTTACGAAAGATGAAAACTTTATTATTATTATTTAAAAAAAAAAAAAAAAAAAAAAAAAATCCACGAAGTATCTCAAAACGACATGAATAAGCTTTTATCCCAATCATAATTTCTTTATTCAGTGAGTGTACATTATAATTTTACAATATTCAGTAGGTCCTATAGTACTAGCTATACTAATAATAATAGTAATGAAGTGACTGTACAGTTTTCTGAAAAGGGGACTTCTAAGGGGATACACATTGGTTTCCATTGAGCCTCAAAGTTTAGTAGTTACATAAATTTTTGAATTTTATTATTAATAAGTAAATACTAAAATGATGCATATAATATAACAAAAGGAGTTATAAAAATAATGCTAATTAAAATACAAATATCTTATAAAATTAATAATAATGAAAATAGTAATAGCAATGCTAAATCCCAACAATAGTATTTCAACCTTGCCAAGTATTTTCAGAAACACAGGAAATTATATTAATTACAGTATTTAATAATGACAATAATAATAAAAACTAATAATAATAATAATAATAATAATAATAATAAAAAAAAAAATAATGCTAATAAAAAAAAAAAAAAAAAAAAAATTTAATAATAATAATAAAAAATTAATAAAAAAAAAAAAAAAATAAATAATAAATAATAATAAAAAAAATGGTAATAGCAACAGTAATAAGGGTTATGGTGTTGATTCCAAAGCTAACTTCAATTACAGCAATAATTTTAAAAATATTAATAAAAATAAATAAAAAAAAAAAAAATAAAAAAAAAAAAAAAAAAAAATAATAATAATAATAATAATAATAAAAATAATAATAATAATAAAAGTCTTACATTTAATTTTCAAAGTTCTGAAAAGATATTTATTATGACGAAAAACACTTTGGAGAATTACTATAAATATACTTTCCAATTGTGCTGTACATCGTTTTAAAGGGTAATTGTAGAGACACTAAAAAACAACGGCCAAAAATAACTTTTCATAAATTTAAAAATTAAATGTAATATTTTTATTAAATCTAAGGCTGATATTGAATTCCTAAATAATAATAATAATAAAAATAATACTAATAATAATAAAGATCTTACTTCGAGTTCATTCTCATCAAATATGCAGAGAAGATTATCGGGAACAATATCGTTGAGTCCACTCATGAAAGAATCGATTTCGTGTTTCACTCGAGAACATAACCTATATTGGGCCAAAGCATCCAAATACTGACTTCGACTTTCGTCTGTGACAAGACGCGAACTTCCTCCTGGTTCAAGTTCTATAACCTTATTACAAATAAATAACATATTTTAATATATAAATTATAAAGTATTATTATATTTTAATGATATAAATTATAAAGTATTATTATATTTAATGGTATAAATTTGGAATCGGAGGTGGGGTCAGAAGTAACTAAATACATATGTACTAGAATAGATGGTATATTAGTACATAATGCTTACTTCAGCTGTTTACCAAACAACTTAATTACAACACGTCACAGACACAAAATCCTTTTTTATGTGAAATTAAACATGAAATTCTTCGATAAATAACTTTCAATCGTATCCAAAGCTTATTTTGGGTCACGTAAGTTTAAACTGAAATTAAAATTTAAAATAAAAATTTGAAAATAAATGTTTTTGACTTTTTTTTTCTTCTAGTATTTATTAAATTTTTTATTTTTTTATTTTTTTGTTGTTGTAGTTCTATGCAACTGTTGTCAAAAGGAGAAAATAAATTCAATAGATGAAAACTTGGATAATTTCAATCTTATTATTAATTAATTAATAATAATAATAATAATAATAATAATAATAATAATAATAATAATTATGAGCAGCATCGCTAATGATAAGCCTTTCAGCTTGTCTAAAGTTTGAAAGTTTGTTCGGCTTCTCCCTCCGATAGGCATACCGGCTATGTTATAAAGGTCATATAAACCTATTCTAACCTAATATATATATATATATATATATATATATATATATATATATATATATATATATATATATATATATATATATATATATATATATATATATATATATATATATATATATATATATATATATATATATATATATATATATATATATATATATATATATATATATATATATATATATATATATATATATATATATATATATATATATATATATATATATATATATATACATGAAGTTCAAAAACATATATTTTTATTTTTATTTTTAAAACCGCACAAACGAAAACAAAAAAGTTTTAAAAAAATAAATTTTAATTTTAATAGCAATAAAATAGAAACTAATTATAATATAAAAATTTAAATAAGAATATTGTTTACCTTACACTCTCCATCTACTACAAATTCATCGGTAAAATAAAGAGGTTCTTCAAGTTGCTCAGTCCCGTGATTCAGAAGGTGCAGAACTTTCCCAGAATATAGAGAAGGGTCGTCATGTGAAAAGTGCTTATAATGAACTCTTAAACCTATTAATTGAGCTAGGAATGACCGAGTAAATCTTGCCTTGACGCTTTGCCTGTAACTTCCTCCGAGGGCAGATTCATACAAACATTTACCTACGACCCGACCAGCAAATTCGTAGTGTTTGAGTTTGAGATGTTTTGGGCGGAAAGGATTAGGGTGAACGGGAGCTTGAGGCTCTTCGTGAAAGGTAGAAAAAAGCTCATTAGAAGAGTCAAACAGACTAACGCATAAGAGTTCAAAAAATTCTCTCCTTAAACCTCCCCAATCGATACCCTCTTCCCCTTGGAAAGTTACTTCGAAACTCCGACACCAATCATTTACTGTAAAACCTTTTGTGGCTTTTAATGTGCTTTCCAGAAGTTTCTGTCGAGAAACCGTAAAAGGAAGACGATCGTGTGGTCGTCGAGAATGCAATCGTCTCAGTTCATGATAAAAATGTTCTTGCTTATCTTTAAACGTTTCCGATCCTCCAATGTTTTTCAACATAAATTGAGAAAATGTCGCACAAACCACATTTCGGTCCTTACACGCTAGCCTAACAACAGGTTGACAACCGTCATCAATACTCATAGTAGGCATCCCACTTTGGGAATCCGTTCCTTCAAAAACAAATTTTGTAGATGGGCAAAGACGAAACGTAAGCAACCTCTTTGGAATGACTTTCAGAAGAAATTCTTTTAATATTAATTGCTTTGGAGTAACATAACAATACACTTTTTTAGCCTTTGATTGGGAATCTCTTGAATTTTTATCGACGGCTAATAATCGAGCTTCGTAACCTTCATATGACCTACGAGCAACTGTTTTTTGCACTTTTGAACATTCCTTTTCTGAAAAACAAAAATAAAGGTATAAATTCAAATGGAAATAGTATAAAATATTGCAAAATTAAAAAAAAAATAAACGCTGTGATATGCATATTATTATGCTAAAGTTTATATTTACAAACTATAGACTTTTAAGCGAACTATAGACTTTTAAGCGAAGGTTAAGTCAAAGGTTGAAGAGCTTGTTAAGAAAATTAATAATAAACAATAAAAAAAAAACATATTAACTGTGATATTTTTCTGAATAAAAATAAATCCGGAAACATATATATAAAATTACTATTTATTATACTTGCAAATGACAAACAAATTAATAATTTAAAACATACCCGTTAAAACTATAATTTCAAATTTTCCATTTGTAATCAAAGAATTGCAATACGAAACATTAGCAACGTAACACCCAGGTCGTTGGAGAGTTATATCAATCTTAATTCTTCTCGTTACTTCATCATAAATTATATTGTTTTCAGGCTTCACGTCCCACCCTCCTTCTAACTGTTTGTAAAAGAAACATAATTACTTAAGTCTCTGGTAACTATTGTTTTTATAAATCATTTAAAAACCATGAATCAACATGAGCTTAATAACAAATGTAAAATAAGATTACTACTAATAATAATAATAACAATTCGATCTATTACCTCCTTAATATTGATGGAATAGTTATGTAAGTCAATTTTTTCTTTATCAAATAAACAAAGATTGAGGTACGAATCTCTTGGTTCAATGAAAATATGGTGAGTCACTCCTGTAGTACAAACTACTGTTGACGAATGCTGCACAACAGCAATTTTACTATTATCTGGAGGTCCTATAGTAATAATAATAATGATGGTAATAGTAATAATAATAATAATAATAATAATAATATAATAATGATGATGATGATGATAATAAAATTATTTGGTAGTAGTATGGTATGATTTTATTTTATTTATTAACTTACATAGTAGTGAAGTAACGGAGAACAAACATGATCGTGCCAGTTTGTAAGAAAAGCTATGACCCTCATTATGAGAGGGAATAAAGATAAGTATGAGAAAGCACAAAAAATAACTTTTACGAGTACATTAAATCTACAAATGCGCAAGGTTCATATTCAAACATTAATGACTGCAGTTACCTATCGTGACAGCTGAAAAAAACTGGCCTTTTAAACGAATATCATGAACTATCTCTTATCATCTACTTTTTATAATTGGAAGGTCATATCTTAAGCCCAAATACTTGACTGTAAGAGGCAGGCAGTCTGGATTTCTGGTTTCTTTCGAGTTTCTCCAAACATAAACCCGTCCGTTCGTTGGAAACAATTTAAACGACGATACATTGGACCATGCTACATTCTTCTTATCATCATTTGTCCAAGTTTTATGATCGTGGTACCACTTCTTTCGCGGCTTAGCGTTGTCTTTGATGTTAAAGGGTTTCGAAATTGCATCCCTCCCATGAAAGTTAAATTTGTGGATTTCTCACTGAACTGTTCTTGTCAAAACAGTATTGTTAAGGTTGGTGTTGGGTTTTGCAATCACAACTTTGGCTTACACTCACTATTACTCTTTAACGAAGACGTTTTACCATGTTTTGTGTATGCTGCTATCACCGCTGATGTTTTCGTCCCAGACACTCCTGTTAACTAAGCACCAACGAAATGCCTCTTTCGAAGTCTGACAAAGCATACATTTCACAATACGCTTGTTTCAACCGTCGCACAACAAAGCGCTAAATTCATTGATCTAACCTACAATACTTAACATTTAAGCTGCGCAAAACATACGTTTTGCAATGTACATACCTAAGCAAAGTTTTTAACATGAAAAAATATGTAATATTTAGCATGGTGTTCATATTACTTTGTTCATCTATATATATATATATATATATATATATATATATATATATATATATATATATATATATATATATATATATATATATATATATATATATATATATATATATATATATATATATATATATATATATATATATATATATATATATATATATATATATATAATCAAAGAATATAATGAGGATGGTAAAGCCAGCCTAGTAGATTTTTTCCTTATGCGATAGAGGTTCCATAACACACAATACATGAAGGGAAATTTTTAGTTTTCAGAAAAAATTAAAAAAGTTTCCATTAGAGGAAGAAATTTTATCATTAAAAAGCAGAGCACTGAACACAAATCAGCTGCAAAATTTGAAATAAGCTTATTAGGAAAGAGACACAGATACTGAAAATTATTATTATAATAATAATAAATTATTATTATTATTATTATTATTTCATATTTTTGATAAACAGTTCCAAACTTTCTTAATTCCCAGCAAATAATAATAATAATAATATTACCTGGCAGAAATCTCTTAAGAAATGGACTTCCTTTAATATGCTGATTGGCAAGAAGGATAGATATGGAATAGAGCCCCGCCCTCCTTGCTGTAAATTTACATCGTGCAGTATTCACTTCAGGAGAGGTCTCGCCACCAAGCTCTGTTACAACCCCAATCTGACATATATATATATATATATATATATATATATATATATATATATATATATATATATATATATATATATATATATATATATATATATATATATATATATATATATATATATATATATATATATATATATATATATATATATATATATATATATATATATATATATATATATATATATATATATATATATATATATATATATATATATATATATATATATATATATATATATATATATATATATATATATATATATATATATTTAAATTTTTTTCGAACGTGATTTTTATTAAAAATATTAAAATAATAATTTCTAATTTCCCATAAATATTTTTCAAAAGAATAAATACAATGAAAATTTTCGTATAATGACACACAAAAATGAAAGTAATCAATTTTCACAAAAAAAAAAAAAAAAATTTAAAAATTTTAAAATTAAAAAAATTTTTTTTTTTATTTATATATATATATATATATATATATATATATATATATATATATATATATATATATATATATATATATATATATATATATATATATATATATATATATATATATATATATATATATATATATATTTTTTTTTTTTTTTCATAATAATAAAATAATAATTATTTCATAGTTCACAAATGACATCAAAAGGATAAAAGCTGTATTCTAGTATGGGTATAAAATTCATTAAAGAATCAGCTGATGCTTAAATACCTTGTGAATGCCCTGAGTAATTTCAATGACGACTCCATCTGCGTTACTTATTGGATATGGTCGACCATTGCGCTGAAAAAACTATAAACAATATATATATATATATATATATATATATATATATATATATATATATATATATATATATATATATATATATATATATATATATATATATATATATATATATATATATATATATATAGTGATAGGACGATTAATCGTCATCGGCAGTTTTTCTTAATCATCATCGTCAATTTTCTGCAGATTATTTTGCCGATTAAATTACATATATGTGATTAAAAATATTTTGCAGGTCTATTCATGTTCTTACAATTTAAAGTTTTTTTAAATCAATGTTCTGAAGATACTACAGGGTGTCTCACTTGCTGCAGGCCTCAGATATGAGCTTATACATATATCGAAGAACTGGTCGTAAGTTAATAAAATTTGTATATGAACATCTTTCTTGAGTCTTAAATTATTCGAATGACGAGGAATTCCGTACAGTTAATTTCAGCAGAATGACGTCACTTGCCTCACGTCCAACGTCATCATGTACGAAATTGAGTCCTTCTTCGAGGATCGGGTAATTTCCAAGGGACTTTGGCCATCAAGGTCGCCTGACCTTACCCCACAGGATTTCACCCTATGGGGGGCAAGCTGAAACGGAAAGTGTATCGCAACAAACCACTGAAAGAAAAACATTAGGCAGGTAATTGACTGTGTGACTTCCAGTATGTTGGCTGCAACCTTCCATAACATGGAAAAGCGTGTGCAGGCATGCCTTGGTACTAATGACGATCTCTTCCAACACTTGTGATGTAAGCACGATTTTCACACACCAAACTTTGTTTGTGGCAAATTTTATTAACTTATGAGCACTACTTTTATACCTATAAAAGCAAGTGGTGCACCCTGTATTATACTATTTATTAAAATTACACTTATTATTTACACATTTGAATAAAGAAAAGACAATGCAATTCTTCCCTGTTATAAAAGTTATAAAATTTATTGAAATAGTGAAAATTTTTCAAATATAATTTTTCAATTTCACTGTCATCATCGGTCAAAAAATTCTTAATTGTTTCATCACTAATATATATATATATATATATATATATATATATATATATATATATATATATATATATATATATATATATATATATATATATATATATATATATATATATATATATATATATATATATATATATATATATATATATATATATATATGCCTATTTAATCTACCGTAAGAACTGCACTACCACATTAAAATTTTTTCACTTATAGGTTCAATACAGACAAAGAGAGTTATATTCTATAAGAAAATAAGCTTATTATACCTGTACAACAAAAGAAACTGTGTTCCCAACAACAGCAGGGTCGCTCCAATGGAATGTAGCAGTGCATCGCTGAGGGTGAAGGTACTTGCCAGTAAAGAAATTTAACAGGCCGTGTTTCTGAGTAGCCGTCCGTGTCATCACACAGAATGCATCCCAAGCATTTACAGCCACAATTGGAATAAATAGGAAGGCTAACACCAAAAATATATCTGAAAGAGGAAATAATACTTGTAACTACTTGTAACATTAAACAAGAAAAACTATTTTTAAAATGTTACATTAACAATAATAATAATAATAATAATAATAATAATAATAATAATATAATAATAATAATAATAATAAAAAAAAAAAAAAAAAAAAATATATATATATATATATATATATATATATATATATATATATATATATATATATATATATATATATATATATATATATATATATATATATATATATATATATATATATATATATATATATATATATATATATATATATAATATATATATATATATCAGGGTTGCATGGTTTAACCAGATGGTTTAAAAAAATTGTTTTTTTTTTGGTTTAAACCAACTGAAAAAACCATGTTTTTTTTTGGTTTAAAACAAATTTTTTATTTTTTGTTAATGAATTTATATACAAGCTATATAAATACGATATATATATATATATATATATATATATATATATATATATATTATATATATATATATATATATATATATATATATATATATATATATATATATATATATATACCGTGGCTTCAAACGGTAGGTTGATTGACTCACGTGCTTGAGGGGGCCGGTTCGATCCCACTTGGGGATCCTAGGTATATACTACCTAGAAAAGTTCCTCTCCTCGAATAGGGCAATGTCCGTGAGCTGTGAACTTTATATATATATATATATATATATATATATATATATATATATATATATATATATATATATATATATATATATATATATATATATATATATATATATATATATATATATATATATATATATATATATAATATTAAAATTGAAAATTGAAAATTGAAATTCATGAAAATAAGTTTGAAAAATATAATGTGAGGCGTTGGATAGTGTTATTATATAATTTAACATCATAATATGGAAAAGAATCAGATTCCTGCATCATATTATCTGTGTCGTTCCAATATTTTAGGTAATTGACTATCAAAAATGTTAAGTGAAATACAAAACTTATTTAAACGTAATATTCCATTCAAATTCATTAAAATAAGTGTGAAAAATATAAATGTGAGGCGTTCGATAGTGGTATTATATAATTTAGAATCATTATATGGAAAAGAATCAGACTCCTGCCTCATATTATCTGGGTCGTTCCAATATTTTAGGTAATTGACTATCAAAAATGTTAAGGGAAATACAAAACTTATTTAAACGTAATATTCCATTCAAATTCATTAAAATAAGTGTGAAAAATATAAATGTGAGGCGTTCGATAGTGGTATTATATAATTTAGAATCATTATATGGAAAAGAATCAGATTCCTGCCTCATATTATCTGGTCGTTCCAATATTTTAGGTAATTGACAATCGAAAATGTTAAGGAAATACAAAACTTATTTAAACGTAATATTCCATTCAAATTCATTAAACTAAGTGTGAAAAATATAAATGTGAGGCGTTCGATAGTGGTATTATATAATTTAGAATCATTATATGGAAAAGAATCAGACTCCTGCCTCATATTATCTGGGTCGTTCCAATATTTTAGGTAATTGACTATCGAAAATGTTAAGGGAAATACAAAACTTATTTAAACGTAATATTCCATTCAAATTCATTAAAATAAGTGTGAAAAATATAAATGTGAGGCGTTCGATAGTGGTATTATATAATTTAGAATCATTATATGGAAAAGAATCAGATTCCTGCCTCATATTATCTGGGTCGTTCCAATATTTTAGGTAATTGACTATCGAAAATGTTAAGGGAAATACAAAACTTATTTAAACGTAATATTCCATTCAAATTCATTAAAATAAGTGTGAAAAATATAAATGTGAGGCGTTCGATAGTGGTATTATATAATTTAGAATCATTATATGGAAAAGAATCAGACTCCTGCCTCATATTATCTGGTGTCGTTCCAATATTTTAGGTAATTGACAATCAAAAATGTTAAGGGAAATACAAAACTTATTTAAACGTAATATTCCATTCAAATTCATTAAAATAAGTTTGAAAAATATAAATGTGAGGCGTTCGATAGTGGTATTATATAATTTAGAATCATTATATGGAAAAGAATCAGACTCCTGCCTCATATTATCTGGGTCGTTCCAATATTTTAGGTAATTGACTATCGAAAATGTTAAGGAAATGGAAAACTTATTTAAACGTAATATTCCATTCAAATTCATTAAAATAAGTGTGAAAAATATAAATGTGAGGCGTTCGATAGTGGTATTATATAATTTAGAATCATTATATGGAAAAGAATCAGACTTCCTGCCTCATATTATCTGGGTCGTTCCAATATTTTAGGTAATTGACAATCGAAAATGTTAAGTGAAATACAAAACTTATTTAAACGTAATATTCCATTCAAATTCATTAAAATAAGTGTGAAAAAAATAAATGTGAGGCGTTCGATAGTGGTATTATATAATTTAGAATCATTATATGGAAAAGAATCAGACTTCCTGCCTCATATTATCTGGTGTCGTTCCAATATTTTAGGTAATTGACAATCGAAAATGTTAAGGGAAATACAAAACTTATTTAAACGTAATATTCCATTCAAATTCATTAAAATAAGTTTGAAAAATATAAATGTGAGGCGTTCGATAGTGGTATTATATAATTTAAGAATCATTATATGGAAAAGAATCAGATTCCTGCCATCATATTATCTGGTGTCGTTCCAATATTTTAGGTAATTGACAATCAAAAATGTTAAGTGAAATACAAAACTCATTTAAACGTAATATTCCATTGAAATTCATTAAAATA
>SEYY01009447.1:40000-45000 GCA_009176605.1 Armadillidium nasatum | reverse complement strand
ATATATATATATATATATATATATATATATATATATATATATATATATGGAATTACAGGGGGGATCTAAAAACGTGAGGAAAAGCACATTGAATAGAAGCCAATTTTTTCATCAGTTTTCGCATTTATCGTACTTTTATTTTTCTGAGTCTTTTGTGATGTCCCAGCAGTCATTAAAAAAAAAACCCTCTCAGGGGAACAAATTTAAATGTTACTAATAAAGTCTCGCCGCACAAATGACTATTTGAAAGAAACTTAAAAATTATTATTATTATCATCTTGAAATTTAAATTCGGTAAATCAATACACAGTGATAAATGGTTGGAGAAAAATAAATAAAAATTCTTAATTCAAATTCTCAGAATATGCGGTCATAGCTTCAGATCAATACATAAATCAGAAGCAGAGTTAAATGGGTCACTAAATAAATAAGTCTTATAACACACATCAAAAACATTCCAAAATGACCCTTAAATAACTATTATATAAGGATCATTATTGGATGCTCTTCAGTTACATCGTTTATTCATTAGTAATTATAATTAGTTACAAATTGTGTTCAATAATAAACAAATACAGAGTTTATAATTAGTTCTACATTAAGAATAAACATAGAAAAATGTTTACTGATGCAATCTAATAACAGTTGAAAACCTCTTACTTGGACACTTACACGTTACCGAAGTTTGTCAAGACTGTTTAAATGTTTCATTTAAATTTCAATTCTCGTTCCCAGTAATCCCATAAATATCAAAAATTATTTATGGGGAACATACTGACCAATCTACTGGTATGTGCAATAATACACGAGTATGCTCACTGAGAAAATCAAAAACATCTTAAGCAACATGAAAAAGTCATTATAGTCTTAGAAAACTGTAGTGTTTCTTGTGGAGAAGGTGCTCCATACAACTTTAAAAACAGAAAATGCTTTCGGAATCCTCCAATGTAATTTGCTTTCAATATAGTGTAATGATGTTACCTTTTAAATTTTTTGCGAACTCTCTGATGGTTGGTAACAATTTTTACCTTTTTCACATTTTTTTTTATCACTGAATTATTTGGGAGATGGTTTCTGTCTGTGAATTTTGTCCTTCTACCAGTTACATCATGAATTAGTGACTTAATATAATTCCTGTGGCGCGCTTTTACAGATGATGTACTGAGTATCAAAATACCACATCCAAGAAAATATACAAGTAAATCTTAGTCATTTTTCTGTTGTTTCAAGATATTTTTGAGTATCAAAATACCACATCCAAGAAAATATACAAGTAAATCTTAGTCATTTTTCTGTTGTTTCAAGATATATATTAAAAATGCCGTTAGAAAAATATAGACACGTGTGAAATAACAATTTTTCTTACTTTCTTACTTCTACTTCAGTTGCTTGCTTTGCATAGGGGTGTTGTTCGCCCTTGTATGGAGTATGCGTCACACATCTGGGGTGGTTCCACTCATACAGCTCTCCTAGAGAAGGTGGAGTCTATGGCATTTCGTCTCATCAACTCTACTGCTCTTACTCACTCTCTTCAATCTCTTTCTGCCCGTCGAATTGTTGCGTCACTCTCTCTATACTATCGCTATTACAATGGACACTGCTCTTCTGAACTCTCTCGTCGCATACCTCCACTGAGAAGGATCGTGCGACTCGACTTTCTACACAGTCTCATCCTTTCTCTGTCCAACTCTCCGACCCCAGACTCAACCGCTATGCTCTGTCCTACATGTACTCTACTGGTAAAGTCTGGAACACACTCCCTTCTTCTATTTTTCCAACTTCCTATGACTTATACACTTTCAAACGTCGTGTATCAGGTCACGTCGGCCTTTAATTTGACCATTCTTCCGTCTTTCCCCCTAACTCTGGTGGAATTGTAGTAGGCCTCTGGCCTTTGCCCACCAGAGGTGAAAAAAATAAAAAAAAAAAAATAAAAAAAAAAAATAAAAAAAAAAATATAAAAATATATATATATATATATATATATATATATATATATATATATATATATATATATATATATATATATATATTATATATATATATATATATATATATATATATATATATATATATATATATATATATATATATATATTGTTCAGATCCTTAAGAACGAATGATTTATTTTGATAATGACTTTGGTCTTTTATTTTATACAATTCATCTTCTATTCATTTCAAGTAAGTCTTACAAGTGATCAAATTAATAAGAAATTTGGTTTGCTCAAGGCTTCTCTTTTCTCATAACGCATCTATCATAAATTTCATTAACCTTTGATTAAAAATGCCCACGTTATATCTCCTTCATATTCTCCTTTCTCTCTGTTGGATAATCTTTTTTTTTTTTTTTTTTTTTAAACTCTTATTCACATTTGATTTCTTTTTTCGGTCTTCCTCATTGTTCTTCACTTCTTATTTACTTTTGAGTCTTATTTCACCATGAAACCTTTTCCTTCCACAAAGTTACCTTACACATTATCCTCAATTTCCATAAAGATATACTGGTACTTCACAGTTTCATAATACGAAGAGTAAATGCATGGCAGAGGAAATATTTTTTAGAGTGCTCTGTACCCCGATCCGTCAGTGGTGATAAAAATAATCAATATATCACTGTAACTTTTAAAACGATATCGCAAAATATTTTGTTCTTTACAAGACAAATAATGGACAAATGAATTTGGTGTTGTATAACTGACAAGGACAAACGCATTTAAATTTTTTTTTTTTTTTTTTTTTTTTTTTTTTTTTGCCATTTATATTATCAAATTATTTATTTGCATTTTAAAGTAACATAAATTTTAATTTCATTTACAAAACAATCACCTCCTTAAAAAGTTATAAGATCATTCAACCAATGAAAACAAAAGCAGAAACAGGATAACTTTGCTTTTCAATTTAAGAACAATTCTGTAACAACAATGTAATTACATACAAGTGAAACGTGATCACATAATAATAATAATAATAATAATAATAATAATAATGAAAAAAAAAAATTTACAAAAAGGAACCTCGTAAATTTTTATCATGCAAACAAATGAAATATGAAGCAGGAGTATCAGCATTCAATAAAAGTAAACAATAATAAAAAAAACAACAGGAATTCTTAAACAACGACGACAACAAATTACACACTATATAACACATATATATATATATATATATATATATATATATATATATATATATATATATATATATATATATATATATATATATATATATATATATATATATATATATATATAATATATATATATACCAATCATTATTAAATTACCTAATTCAATTAAACTTCAAATTCCCATTACTATATGCGGAATGGCCCCGGAGACCGTACACTTTTATACGCTTCCTTACTCTCGCCCCAAAATCTTCTGGGGCATCACTTCTTTGAAGGATCTCTGACCGACGAGAACTTCAAGCGAAGGTATATATATATATATATATATATATATTATATATATATATATATATATATATATATATATATATATATATATATATATATATATATATATATATATATATATATATATATATATATATATATATATATATATATATATATATATTCTTGACTTCCTTTTTTTTCTCTTTCTCTCTACTGCAATTGTCACAGACAATCAATCATCAATCATCTTTTAAATTTAGATCTATCAATACTTGTGTTCCTCAATCAATTCTATCAAATAATAATTTATTCAATCTTTTGTCGATTACTGCACATATTTTTCATTTTGAAGAACATATATTAGGAAGGTAGCCCTAAAGCAACTGATCTCAGGTCTCTCCATCTTTGGTTATATGAACTGCTACATTTTTCAATCCCTAAGCCTCAATTTTTTCATATGTTTACTAGACCCAATTTTCCACAGAGATACAGCACATTTATTAAATGGAAGAACATAGCTATTGACAGAGGGGCTCTCTACCAGTTAATAATAATAACTATTATTTACCTGCTTAAATTAATTAAAATATATTTTATAATACTATAATACTATTTTTTTTTAAAATATTCAACCCCCCTAAAAAAAAGTCATTCAATTTGAATCCAAATACCCAACAACACGACTATGCGTTATCAAAAGTCAAAGAATAGCGAACAAGGAGATGTAGCTTCTTCTATTGTATTTCAGAGCACATATTTCCATCCTGCCTGCATAACATTAAGTAACATTAATATTAATTAACCATCAAGCACTTAAAACAAACACAAAGATCAGTCAGAAACCTTGACATACAGGAGACCATCCAAAAAATTCACCCAAAAGAAATGACATTTATTTTAAGGTAGAAGGTAAAATTTGGGTACATAATTAAAACAAATAAAGATCCCGATCACAAATTTTGGTCCTGATACGAAAACAGTCACTAATATGTATTGCGAATGCGAACATTTGGAGAATATGGGCTTCATGTATGTTACAAGTGATTCAAGACATCATACTAATGCTTTATTACCAATCACATAAAATACATATATATATATATATATATATATATATATATATATATATATATATATATATATATATATATATATATATATATATATATATATATATTATATATATATATATATATATATATATATATATATACTGCTAATTGTGTAATGATATAACATAATCTTAAGGTTGATCAAACAAATAATAATTAAGAATAATAATAATCTTAACAAAACATAAGACGACCTTCTATATATCTGTAACAAAGGGTCTGTTTTTGGCAAGGTCTCCTCCTCCTCCAAGAAGCTTCCCTTGTCCCAATTTAAACGTAAGGAAAGAGTGACAAAGAGGGAGATAAAGAGGGAGAGATACAGGGAGAGTGGGTGAGAGGAGAGAAGGAGTGAGAGAGCGAAAAAATAAATAAATCACAAACTAGCACAAAATTTGAATATGTCGTCTGTAAACTTTTACAATGAAAGTAACAATAATAATAATAATAATAATAATAATAATAATAATAATAATAATAATAATAATAATA
>SEYY01009447.1:22500-27500 GCA_009176605.1 Armadillidium nasatum | reverse complement strand
ATGAAAATATCATCAACGAAGATTTTTTTTTTTTTGCTCCTTTATGTAATCGGACTGCCAGAACTTCCTCCTCTAAACGCCAGCGCGGATGACACCCATAAAAGTATCATCGACGCCTATAAACATTACAGCAAGTAATTCAAGTGATAGAGGTCGTGATGGTGATAGAATAGTAATGGTAGAAATAGTGGGGAAAATAGTAATAGGAATGGTAGTAAGAGTAGTAGTAGTAAGGATGGCGGGGAGAGTAGTGATAGTAGAAATGGTGGGGTGGTGATGACAGTTTTGATGAGACTGATGATAGTAGTGGTAGTAATAACAGAAATAGTAAATTTAAAAAAAAAAAAAAAAGTTAATGATGCAGGACCGAGGCACAAAAGGCGAAAAGATAAAATGCCCCCACTCTCTTATATATATATATATATATATATATATATATATATATATATATATATATATATATATATATATATATATATATATATATATATATATATATATATATATATATATATATATATATATATAAACTTTAAAGGAGTTATTAAAAATGCAAAGAACCTGCATGATTCTGCAAGAACAGGAAATAAATTTGTATAATGAAATAAAATTATAATTAGTAGCCACTTTCATCTCACTGTGTGTGTGTGTGTGTGTGTGTGTGTGTGTGTGTGTGTGTGTGTGTGTGTGTGTGTGTGTGTGTGTGTGAATGAGAGAGAGAGGGAGAGCGCTAGTGCGTGTTCATTAAAACGAATACTTAAATTATTAATTTAGCAAGAACTGATAAACATTACATAAATTATATAAAAAATTACTAAAGCCCAATTCGCATTTTCGAAGGTTTAATTAAGATATAAAAAAAATTTTAATTCCTCAATTGGCAATAAGGATTGACTAGTTTTAGATTTTATCCAAATTTAAGAAAGAAGTTTGTAATAAAAGTTTATCGTTCAGGGTGATAGAATAATTTCTGAAAACTTTTATATAACAAAAACTTTAAAGGGACAGAGGAAGGAGAATGGGAAGGGAATGGGACGAGAGTAGAGGTGGAGGGAAGTGATTGAGGGAAAAGGTGTGGGGCTGGGATAAGGGAAGGGGAAACGGACATGGACAAGAGAAAGGAACGGAGCAGAAGCAAAGATAAGGAATGGGGAACGGACAAGAGCAAGGGTAAGGGATAAGGAACGGACAGGAGTAAGGGAAGGGGAACGAACAAACAGTAGTAAGGGAAAGGTAACAAGTAAGAAGGAACAGTTTAACAAAACACACAAATAATTCTAAAGTAACTTTACCAAAAAATGCATAAATCCTATTTTATAAAAATTCTATTTTAAACTCGTAATATCTAAATTTCAATTAATATCTTCTTATTTATTTATCTTACACTGTTTGAAACAAAAAAAGTAGTAATTAGTATTAATTTATAATATTATATATATATATATATATATATATATATATATATATATATATATATATATATATATATATATATATATATATATATATATATATATATATATATATATATATATCACGCACACACAAACGCTTTCATTTTCCTAAATTACAATGGGCCAAATCAACTAGACCAAATTTATTTGTTTTAAAACAATATAAAATTTCCCTAATGAGGAGGGGAAACTTTCTAGGAAGTTTTTCCGTAGGATCCGCACGAGGTATAGAACCAGCGTCTTCAACCACTCCTACCATTATGCCACGGTTATTTAAAAAAGAAGGTTAAGTTTTGGTTATATGAAATAATTAGGCATTCTTTTCCCATCTCTCAATTGTCTTTGCAGGGAAAATGTCGGAAACCAAAATTAAGAATCCTTTGATTTAAAAAATTAAAAAAAAAAAAAAAAAAAATATAATATAATAAAAAAATAAAAAGTGATTTACAATTGTTCGGTAATATTGAATGAAAGTTGTTGTTAATTAAAATGCATTCATCACATTTCCTAATCATTTAAGTAAAAAAAAAAAAAACAATTGCTTTTTTTTTTTTTTTTTTTTTTTTTTTTTTTTTTTTTTTTTTTTTTTTTTTTTTTTTTTTTTTTTTTTTTTAATTTTTTTTTTATTTTTTTTTTAAATTTTATTTTTTTATATTTTTTATATTTTTTTTTTTTTTTTTTTTTTTTTTTTTTTTTTTTTTTTTTTTTTTTTTTTTTTTTTTTTTTTTTTTTTTTTTTTTTTTTTTTTTTTTTTTTTTTTTTTTTTTTTTTTTTTATTTATACATTAAATTTTTTATTTATATATTTTATAGTCCCAGTATATATTTAATATATATTTCATATTGAGACATTTTTAAAAATATATTCAATCGTAACTGAAGCTATTAACATTTAGCACATTTACACTACTTATCATATTGAAAAACAAAAAAATAAAACAAATAAATCATTGATACATTCCAAGTATTAAACACACACACACACACACATATATACAGCTATTTCAATTACTTGACTCGGTAATCCCCTTCTCAGGGAAATATATTTTTTTAATGGATAAAGCTTGTGCTGGAGGGTTAAAACCCCATCCAACAAAGGCATTAAAGAAAGCTCCTTGTGATGAATTTTAAATGTAATTTTCATATTGAAATATTCATCTGCCATTTGTTTTGTTTTCGTCAAATTTTGAAGGTCCTTAAGGTCTTCCCAGACTTTCCTCACAAATTTTATTGCCTAAATTAATTGTTTAAAATTTTCACAAAAATAACAATGTTAACTTCCTATTTTGTCTAAGAAATTTCACAGTTATAAAAAATAATTAAATTTAAAAAAAAGATGCTCGTCAGTGTGTGTGAGTGTGTGTATTTTAAACGGTTCCAAAAGATTGTTCTAATTGCAGGATATGCGTGTGTATATATGTACGTTTATGTATACGCACAACCTGTCAAGTTAATTAAATGTAAAATTTCTAGATAGTTTCAATAGGATATTAAACCAGAGAGGTTGACAGCCTTTAGAACGATAAGCGTGTATTCAAATACATGCATTGCGTGTATAGTATTCATAGTTAAATCCCTCACACACATGCATACATACATACATACATACATACACACACACACACACACACACATATATATATATATATATATATATATATATATATATATATATATATATATATATATATATATATATATATATATATATATATATATATATATATATATATATAAAGGGGGGTTGGACTTAAAAACTATAAATTTTCGAATAAACCGTTATATATGGTAATGCATGTTACTTGCATATTATTTTATCAACACTGAATATATATTTATAGAGACAAGCACGCGCTCGCGCGTACACTCTCATATAGGTCTCCCGTTCCCCTGTCTCCACACACACTCCTCCCAGCACGAATAACGTCAATGAAACGCCCCCACCTCCCTCAAAAAAAAAAAAAAAAAAAAAAAAAAAAAAAAAAAATAAAATAATAAAAAATAAAATATTTAATATGAGCCTTCTACTTCCAACTTTCTCAGAATCTATGAAGTCACACTCATATCATTTTACAAAAAAAACAATAATAATAATCAATATGTTTCAAACAATGTAATACGCATGAACAAACTATACATGCAAATGCATGTCACGTATGATCAACTCCGAAACCATTCGTTCACGAATATATATATATATATATATATATATATATATATATATATATATATATATATATATATATATATATATATATATATATATATATATATATATATATATATATATATATATATATATATATATATACTATTGTTCTCCCTATGGAACAAATATTTTGTTTTACAGTTTCTCGCTAAGCCTGCTTCTCACGAGACTGAAACATCATCCCACCCAAATGAGTGTTCCTCTGTTTACGGGATTTCACTGTACACAATACTGAAGATCTGCTAACCTCTTATACTTAAAGAGGTGGAGAAGAATTTGACGCATTCTTCCATTTCTCTATAATTTCATCACCATATCTACTAGTAACTGTGACCTAATCTTATAGTTCGTAATTTTAAAATTCCCAGCATTATCACCCTACTCCTATCCTATATTTTGGAACTTTAATTAGGGCTAATCTAGAGGGCTAAGAGTAGCTTCTACACTAATTAACTATGGAATATTAATAAGATAAAACAAAATAAATTCTCAGCTCCGCATGCCCTGCCACTATCATTGACGCTAATTTTCATCTGGTTCTGAATAGTTGCAGGCACTTTCTTTAAACGAAAGTGCGTTTACCTACTTGGTTTTCATACTCTTAAGAATTTATGACATTATGCCAAAAACATCTCTAATAACTTCTACAAATCATTCTTTCCTTTTCTTACTCGTACTTATGGATCTGTTGCCAATACTTCTGCTCTAAAGACCGATTTTTTTTTCAGTCTCCTATATATATTCAACTCGGGGATAACTCTGACAATACACCTTCTTCTCAAACTCATATCCCAAGACTTTTGACCAGGTATGACATGCGTCACAGCTCTCTGAGCTCTCTTCCTTCGGGTTTCCTAATTCAATTTGTTTATTCATGTCTTTTCTTTTAAATTGTTCCATAACATCTGCTAATTATAAGGCGAATTCTTCATTCTTTTAATTGTGATATTCTTTAAGGTTATATCTTCTTTCATTTTCCATCTTGTTATTAGCAATCTCTGATGCTGCTCTTCTAACCATATCGATTCCTATGACAGACTCGACACCCCTTTCTTCTACTAATTTCAAATCTGATTCCTCATTTTATATCTAGAGTTATCTTTGGACTTCAGCTTTCCAATCCTATTCCTATTGATTTTGTAAAGGATTCCCAGTAGGGGTCATCTCGTTTTTAATTATTTGCCGTCTACCGTGTCATTAAATGTACAGTGACTGACACAAGTGCTTGAAAGCGGATGTTCGATCCTACGGATCCTAGGTAATAATTACCCTGAAAAGTTCCTATCCTTGAATAGGGCAATGCCCGTGAGATACCAACTTTTTTAAATAATAAATAAA
>SEYY01009447.1:0-15000 GCA_009176605.1 Armadillidium nasatum | reverse complement strand
TTGGTGCGTGATATATATATATATATATATATATATATATATATATATATATATATATATATATATATATATATATATATATATATATATATATATATATATATATATATATATATATATATATATATATATATATATATATATATATATAAGACCAAATGTTTCTACACCAAAATTGCCCAAATTTAAATTTCGAAATACTCTTAAAAGCCATCCCATTCAATGTATTTCTAATTTTAAAAATAATTATCCATTGGGTCTTAAAACTTCCACGGCCAGAATTTTACACAGGAACCACTTTCTAGGTCTCACTCATACATAAGTTATAGGTGGTATATTATATGACATTAGCGATCTAAAACTAACCTAAAATATACCTACCCTGGTATAAACTAAACCTATAATATATATTACAACTTTTTATTATATTATTATTATTATTATTATTATTATTATTATTATTATTATTATTATATTTTTTCTGGTTATATTATATAAATATTTTATGACTTTTAAGCTCGTTTTTCCTTTTTCTCTCTAAGCTACTACTCTCTTTCCAAACACATTTCAACTACTTTGAAAATAAAATTCTAATTCCATCTACATTTACAAATTTAATTCGATATTACCCTTTTAATTAGGTCACATTCTTCTGCAAGTCTTTCCAGCATATTGTAGGCCACAATTAAATATTCTGACCTTGTTCTTGACATTTGAAAAACTTCATAAATACTTTTCAACTATTTCCCACTTATTTTCAAAAGGTTTTCATTCATTATAGGCCATTTTTATCTTGGCATTCTCTTTTTATTAACATTTTATTAACATTCTGGAAGTTAAGGGGAACAACTGTGGGTTTCCTTATTCAAAAAAAGAAATAAAAAAGAAAGGGGTTTTAAGAGCATAGGATATGAAAACAGAAAAAGATCGGTTAATGCGCTTAAATCAAACGAGGGTGCAAGTACTTAGTGGTAAAAGGTTATGAATAAACCAGGCAATAACTGAAGGAAAAACAAATGTAAAATAATTTTAAACATTAATGAAATACCGGTTGCAGACATTATAACATAATAAGGCGTATGTAGCAAAAGTATAAAAAATTATATTAGATTGAGCATGGAAGAGTTGAGAAGAAAATAGAAAGGAGAGACTGAGAAAGGAAAAAATTTATATTTTAGATTAATTAAAAAAAAATTGAAAGGAGGATACGGAAACAAACATTTTATAAAAGGAAGAATAGAAATATAAAGAAGAAATAAGTTCATAAAAAATATATATATAATTCATGTGTTCCTTTCGTAAAACAGATGTTTTATTTTATTTTTTTATTTTTCTTATTTTATTTGGTTGGCTCTTTTTGTAATAAATATTTTTGTACTTATTGCAAAAAATAAATAGTGAAGGAAGACAGAACATATATGTTAAAAAAAAAAAAAAAAAAAAAAAAAAAAAGAAAGCCAAGACTAAATATCATAAAACCATTTGAAAAATATCCTTAAATAAAAATACTAATTTTATTTAATTATTCTTTACTTACTTATGAAATAGCTCCACTTCCTGGAGCTTGGAAGACCATAGTAATTCGAAATCTCCATCCATATTTCGTATGATAATTCATCAAATTTTTCATTGTCCCTATATATATATATATATATATATATATATATATATATATATATATATATATATATATATATATATATATATATATATATATATATATATATATATATATATATATATATATATATATATATATATATAGCACAGGCACCATCCAAAAAGATGCAAGTATCACTTATTGGGCATGTCCAACAAAATATTAGGTTGGACCTGAACATTCTCAGCACTCCATTGCCCTTTGGTACATCATTTCTGCCCTTTTTCTTCACAGAATGTATTCCTACACTTATGAAATAGAACCATTCCTCAGTCATGACAAGGATGATGATGATAATTTAATAATAATAATAATATAATGATAATTTAACAATAATAATAATTTCACAAATCTTTCTGAATTCGTTCCAAAGACAAACTTCACTAATTTCAATTTCTTTTCATTGCAAACCATTTAAACAAATTACAAAGTCAAAATAGATTAAGTTAAGAAATTAATGAATCTTTAAATGTCAATTAATACTAAGTATATCCTAAACGTTGCCATTAAGAATACGAATCTACTCGAGTTTCTACGGATTTCAAATCTTATTCCAAATATGAGGAAATAAAAAAATATATATTTATATATATAAAAAAAATCTTCAACGCTATAAAACTGCAAGTCACATTCTACAAAGGATACTTTCCTTAAGGCTCACCTAACTAGACCAACGGATTTACTATAAATAACATGATAATTACTTTGGAAGTTTTTCAACAACTTCTTTAAGACTCCTGTTTACTTCATCATCAACAAATCCTTCACTCTGATCCCAATGTGAAGTGTATTCTATCAGGTCATTCAAAGATTCGATATGATCTTCTAGTAATCTATTAAAAAAGAGATAACCAAAAAGTAGTTTTTTATATTAGTAATATATGTCTACTCTATTGAAAATAAAATTAAAAATTTTAAAAATTTGAAAGACCTATTAAATATTGTGGCAGAAATAATAAAAAAAAAAATTAAAAATGCAGTTGCAAATTCTAAGACTGATTATATTGTGTCAGAAATTATAAAATAATGAAGAATTTAAAGTACTTCAATGCAACATCTGTTAAAAATACTAAATTTTGGTATTATATATCCAACTCTCTTCAGTTTATAACAGTATATTTGAAAAATAATTTTATTTTGTCTACAGGAAACAAGTTCTTAATTGTAAACCCTTTTTTTTTTAGCAATAAAAATGCTCCATACTCCCTATCTAGACATGGTCAAAAAGGTAAATTAAACATGATTGAATGTCCCCCTACCATTGCAAAATGATAATTATTAGCTTATTAATAAGATCCACTGCTAGTGAAAAAGAAATGTTTGAACTCAAAACCTTAATGAATAGACTGCTAATTACAATAAAAACATTTATAAAGAATAAAAACATTTTCCCAAAAGGAACAAATAAAAAATTTAACCCCTTAATGAGGATCCAAAAGAAATATAACATTAACAACATTCAGAAAATGAAAACGCAAGCATGAAACCTATTCTTAACGATGTTGACAATGTGAACATTCTATGGTTTGAACTTACTTAGGAAAAAGGACTTCAGCATTGTGCCTCTTTAGAAACAGTTCAAGTATAAATTTATTCTTCAAAGTATGGCGAAGATGAAGAAAACGTTCATGTTGTTCATTAGACACATCTGGGAGTGAATTTATCTCAATAATGTCTACCAGTCGTACATTACCTTTAAGTAAATAACAAACAATTAAACTGTTTATTTTAAAAACTATGGTATATATAATATATATATATATATATATATATATATATATATATATATATATATATATATATATATATATATATATATATATATATATATATATATATATATATATATATATATATATATATTAGGATGGAGTGAAGTATCGGTATATTATCAGGTATCGGTATCGGTGAATTTGAAAGTCTTAGTATCGGTATCAGTAAAAATTTTGGTATATGAATGGATAAAGTATCGGTATCGGTAAGTATTGGTATATTTTCAGGTTTCGGGTATCAGTACCGGTATCGATGAATTTGGAAGTCTTGGTATCGGTATCGGTAAAAATTTTTGGTATCGCTCCATCCCTAATATATATATATATATATATATATATATATATATATATATATATATATATATATATATATATATATATATATATATATATATATATATATATATATATAATATATATATATATAAAATTCATTGTTTTATTATTACAATGATGCTAAGATAATCTCGGCATCCACAATTATCCTGGCCCTGGCAGCATCATCTGCAGTTGGCCTGTGAAACCCAAAAATCTACCTCAAAAGGTCCCACTGACAGGACATAAGTCCTGCATGGTATATGAAGAAGATTACAATGATGATATATTGATGTAACAAAAAATATAAGCAAAGTGGTCAATATCAGTGAATAAATTTTATGTGATTGTATAACATTGAATATGTTAACATTAAAGAAAATTTTTCTAAAATTCATACTAATATGACAATACAAAACCAATGGAATAAAATTTTAAAATTTTAATAATTTTTTTACATAAATCAATGCAATCTAGAATAAAAAAGAAAAAATGATTGCTTATTTAACTTTCCAATGGAGAATTTTTAAACTTGTTCTATGCAATGAGATTAATTAAATACACTAGTTAGAAGGGGCAAGTATGTATTAAAATTGTTATTAATCAATATGAAAAATATTTAATACGTACAGTAATACTAAAAATGAAACATGAGAATTGCAATCTTACCAGATTTTAAAAGGTAGCCAGCTTTTTCTTCAAAGCCGTGTTTAAGAAGCCAAGAAGCAAGATCTGGATTTAGTTGTGATAAAGAACTTCTAAATGTAGGCAAAATAATTTGTGTAATTAATGCTACTGATGTCACAATAACAAAGCAAATATTGGGCCAGCTTGTCATTACAAAATTAAGATAACTATATATTAATTTCAACCTGAAAAAAAGAAACAAATTAAAAATAAATTTTTAAATAATTTTATAGTTTATTAAATATAAATTTTAGTAAAAACAATTCACAGTAAATGTCTTGTTCAAGGGAACTTTTTTTTTTTTTTTTTTTTTTTTTTGATACATAGAAACTACAAAGACAAAATGATTTGAAATAATTTTTATAGGTTAAATAGGTAACAGAAAACGATTTTGTACACTAAAAAAAATAATTTAAAAAAAAAAAAATTAATAAATAAAGTAATAAGTACACTCATTCAACAACTTTTTAGTATGACTTCAATGGTATCTTATCACTACGAGGTTGTTTTATCAGCGTTGGAGAGAACCATACAAAATTTTATAGCTATTTCAGAGCTAAAAATAAGGTTAAAAAAAAAAAATTTTTTTTTTTCCTTAATATACCAGTATTTAAAATACAAAGACAAAACATTACAAAATAAAGTAAAATAGGCAAATCAATTTTTTTATATATTATCATGTTCTGATATGCCTAAGCATTTGCTAGGTTAGGCCTACTTGCTGCCAGTTAAGCATACTGTTACCCATTAAGTCCAGGTTAGGTTAAGTCAAACTAGTTTATTAGATCTAACAAACTAGTTCAACTTATTCAACTTAACAGAACCAGGACTTAAAGGGTGAAAGTATGCCTAACAGCCAGCAAGTAGGCCTAACTTACCAAATACTGAGCTTTTCAAAATGTAATAATAATACAAAAAAAAATTGCTTTAAACAATTGAATATGCCTATTTTACTTTACTTCATATTTTCCATTTATTAAGAGAAAAACTTATTTTTTAGCTCTGAAATAGCTATAAAATTTTGTAAGATTCCCTCCAACAATTATGCAGCAACCTGGTAGCACAAAGCGAAATGATAATATATTATTGAAGTTGTACAAAAACCTTATTAAATGATCATACTTATTACTCTATTATTATTTTAAAAATATTTTAAGGTTTTCAGTATACAAAATCTTTTTCCTTGGCTTAATTTACCTAAAAAATATTTCAGATCATTATGTCTATCTAGTTTCTATATACTAAAGAAAAAAAGTGATTATTACTATTATTTGAGAATTATAATAATATGAAACTCTAAAGCATTCAAATATAAAGATCAACAATAAAAAGACAATTTAGGTTGATAACTAGATTAGCAATGCAAATCATGAGAGAAACTCTCTAAACCAAATCATGATATTACAAAAATACTTTTTTAAGGATTAAACTAAACAAATCAATATTATGTTACTTGCAATGCAAATTTTCAAAATAACCTATAAAAAAAAAAAAAAAAAAAAATCCAAGAGACAAAGTTCCTTTTTCAGCAGGGCTATTAACTGCACCAGGGTAATGACTCAAGGTCCTCAGTACATATTTAACATTCAGGTGGAACATTTTTCTCACAAAATAAAAGGAGTGTGTCATTTCATGATCATATGTCCTAGGAATCCAAGGGAATGTGCTATATTCTACTTTTGAAGTAGCTTCACAACTATTAAATGAGATTAAATATCTTTCTAACCAAGATTTACTTTCTTTAGATCAGTGGTTTAAAACAACGATGGGGTGATAGCATTGGGTGCAATGGTGTTGTATCAAGTTGTTATTCATTTCACAATAACTAAAATAAAAAACAATTTTAATGCTTGAAAAATTAATTAGATTGTATTATTTATTGCAGATAAAGATAAAAAATATTTTTACATTATAATACCTTATTTTGTTAAGATGTAGTTTGTATTTTGTTATGATATCAATGACAAATTTGAAAAGCACTACTTTTAAATTTCATCAACATCAAACAAACCATACATGAAAAAAAAAATTTAAAAGAATAAGCAAACAAAACTGTTAAAAAAATTTTTTGGGCCAACCATAGAGCAAATAATATCAATAAAATTATTAACACCAAAAATATTAAAATAATTAATAAACAATAATTTCACATTCATTAAAACACATCGATACCCACATTACAGCAAAAAGTAATAATTCCTGTACATATAAGTTAATTAATAATAATGTGTTAATTTAATATCTTTTGTTTACATTTTGTAGCTATTCCAGATTTGCTTCAGCTAAAAATAATTAAGGGTGTTCCACGGTCAAGTTTCTTGAAGATTTTTAAAGCAGTGTGTTTCTTGAATCGTGTCCCACAAACTTTTTGCTCTCGGCAACGAAATTAAATTTGGGTGTGTTCCACGAAATCATAAGTGAGGCTACTCTAAGCCAGAGTCAGCGAAAATATTTAGCAGATGCTTTTTTTTGTTTTGTTTCTGAGATCGGACTTCACAAAGGCCTTGACTTCACCAACTAGGGCATATGCCGTCCCTCCAGGCAGACAAAATACTGCCCTTCAGGCCTCCACCAGTTTAGAGCGAACGATCCGTTCGCTCCAAGAGCTGGTGAAGCTCTCCATTTTAGCAGATTATTTGTAGTGTTCCACGTTCAAGATTCTCTAAGGTATTTGAAATTTGCTAAAGCGAAGTGTCCCATGAATCATGTCCCAAGAGTTTTACTGCAGTAATTTTCTGCTTGTGACAGTGAAATTTGAAGATAGAAATTTTAATCTTCAATTTTCTCTGCCGCAATCTTGAGTGGTCACGTGATGAAAATAACTTTTGTAAATATTTTTACTCAGACAGACTTGAAATTATTACCGATAATTATATTAGCATTTTCGTATCATTAATTTGTTTTAAATGAAGCAAATTAATTATTTTCAACTATTCGGAATTTCGTTGGTTTCAACATTGTTTTTAATCATGGATGTCGCCAAAGTCTTTTTAAAATCGTGGTTTGACTCATTCGTTATCTTATATTCCTAAATATGGCCTTTATTTATATTTATTAAATTAAGCGATCGCTTAAATTAATTAAATGAGTGATTAAATCAGATCTTAAAAATAGAGAGTTTGAATTGTGCTCTTTTGTTGTAGTTCTACTATTCATGGGATATGTAAATCTACTACACTAATCTCAGCTTTTATGTGGGCAATAGGCCATTAAATTATAAAGTAGTATAACGACTTACAGCTGAATAATGCTAGTCATTACTTTTTTGATATGAAAGAAAAAGTAATTAATTTAAATGAAATATTAATCTTGAACTAACCATATATGGTTTTCCAAAGAAATCGTTTACTTTGATGGGTTCTAAATTATACATTAACAATTAGAACATATGAGAGATATATTTTGAGTATAAGAATCATTTAAAAGGTTATAGTAAGAAAGAGGTGAATATAAAAATTACCTGAATTCAAAACTTTGAAGTCTATAACGGACAAAAAAAAAATACTTACATTTTGTTAGAACTGTTAAAGCGTTGGCAAATATTTGAAAAAGTGCTTTTCTTTTAAACCGGCAGCTTGTTTAGGTTTCAAACTAGTAAGTGCCACATCGATATAAAAAACAAATCAATTTTATAACACCTTGTGAAGGAGAATTTTAATATAATTTTTCCAATATAAAAGAAGAATTAAAATTTATAAAGTAAATACACTAGATGAAATAGTGAAAGTATACAAATAGTTTTTATAATGGGTTACTATTCATAAAACTCAAATAAAAGAAGCGAGAGAGCATCACAAGCTCTCATTGCGAGCGGTTCTCTTTCTTTGAACTCGTTAACTATGCTCGTTAAGGCCAGAAAAAACTGCATAAGCCTTTTATTTTGTTTGTGAGGTCCGCCAAACTTTGGGTCCGCTCTCAAAATCAAAAGAAAACAGACAAAGGAGAAAGTGCGATAGTGACATCATCCTAGTTTTTACGTTCTCAAAAATAAAGTTTGCTAGATTTAATTCAATTGATCAATCACAAACTAAATTTAAAATTCCGTGATGCTGAAAGTTATAACATTTGGCCTTTATTAATTGGGTGCATTCAAACAAAGTATAGGGATATAAGGTAATCAAATCGAATATCTGTTTTCCCTGCCTTAAATTATGACGTTGATGGCTAACACAAATTTTAAATAAACTAAGAAACCAAGAGAAAAATTATATTTACATACCTATGGATATACACTATTTTAATAATAGTGACATTATCCTTATTACCCTTCAAAGGAAAAAGTTATTGGATTTAAATAAAATGACCAATCACAGACTGATCAAAGTAAACTTTATACTTTGACTCAAAATTTTGACTCAAAGAAGACGGCTTAAACTATGATTCCATAGAAATATGGATTTACAACTGTAAACGGGCAAAGTTTAAACTTTGGAACGAGGTTCTGCCGATTAGCGAATTTTTTTGAATTCCTTGCCTGTATGAAACGCTTGGAAGTAAGCGAATAACAGCTGACATATAAAAAAAAATATTATTATTTAATTTAATTAATCAATCAAATAACTTAATCAGTGTCAAAAAATTAGGTGGAAAAGTAAGAGTGGGATGAGAGTTATTTAAAAAAAAAAAAAAAGTTTTTGATGTTTAATCTGGAACATTACTTCCATGACATGGAAGTGGGTCTTCAATTTTCATAGTCATATTAGTGCATTGTTCATGTTAGATTTCCTTATAGAATTTAATTTTTTAAATTTATATAGGTGTCTGTGATTTAATTTTTAATAATTGTTGGTAATTATGCATGGTTCGTCTCTCAACCACTCATGGGTTGGGGTAATTTATTCTGAAAATCATAGTGCTATATCAAATTAAGAGATATCATATTTTTGGTTGTCCTTCTGGTTTTACTTCATTCTGTTAGTTCTATCTCTGAGATTGTAAGTTCTCTGTTCCACTTAATTATAAATTTAATTATTTTGTATCTTAATTTATAATTAAGTGGAACAGAGAACTCAAGATCTCGGAGATGGAACTAATGGAATAACTTCAAAAGAGAAGGACAACTAAAAAGATTATCTCATCACTATATTTAATTATTTTAATATATTAATAAATGAATAAAGTTTATTAGTACTATTTTTGCATCTCAATGAAACTAGAAAATTTTTATTATAGAACATCTTACGATTCTTACAGTTATTTTTATCACTATAAATTGGTATAGTTTTACTAAATACTTCTCTTACCGGTAGTAATTTTAAATTCTTATTTTCAGATGGCATTAAGAGATGCCTTAACACAGTTTAATACTCTTGTAAATACTTTAAGTCATGCTTCAGGAAAGGGTGTTCATGAAATTTTGCAAAAGAAACTTATGAATCCTCACTATGGTAAGATGTATATTCTTTGTTTAATATTAAAAATACAACTTCCCCATTAACAGAAATTAAATATATATTTCATAAATCAAACCCAGTGAACTCTTGAAACTTCAATAATTCCCCTTTTTTTTTAATGAAATATATATATATATATATATATATATATATATATATATATATATATATATATATATATATATATATATATATATATATATATATATATATATATATATATATATATATATATAATAATAATAATAATAATAATAATAATAATAATAAAAGCACTAAAGCTGTAAAACTTTTAAATTCTTACCTCAAAGGTGTAGGTAGGATGCAACCTCAAAAGGTTATCATTTTTAATACAGTTTTACAGATTTAATGTTTTTATTCTTTGGAGATTTGTGTAATATATTTCAACAGTTATGTTTATAAGATTATATATAATATAATATATATATATATATATATATATATATATATATATATATAGATATATATATATTTCAATGCCTCAAAAACTGAGTTCCTCCATCTCTCCACTCGACACAATCTTCCATACAACTATGATATCTTCTTCGAAAACACACAACTCAAACCTTCATCTGTTCTAAATATTCTTGGCTTATATTTTTCTTGTGATCTTCTTGGAAAGATCACATTACTTCTCTTTCTAAACAAGCTTCTAAGAGGTTGGGTTTAAGGTTTAAGGCGCCTTCAGAATTACTTCACGCCACCCCAGTTTCTTGCTCTGTATAAGGGTGTTGTTCGCCCTTGTTTGGAGTATGCGTCGCACATCTGGGGTGGTTCCACTCATACAGCTCTCCTTGAGAAGGTGTAGTCTAGGGCTTTTCGTCTCATCAACTCTCCTGCTCTTACTAACTCTCTTCAATCTCTTTCTGCCCATCGAATTGTTGCTTCATTCTCTTTACCATCGTTATTACAATGGACACTGCTCTTCTGAACTCTCTCGTTGCATACCTCCTCCATTGAGAGGGGTTCATGCGACTCGTCTTTCTACACAGTCTCATCCTTTCTCTGTCCAACTCTCAGACCCCAGACTGAACTGCTATGCTCAATCCTATATGTACTCTACTGGTAATATCTGGAACACACTTCCTTCATCTATTTTCCCAACTTCCTATGACTTAGGCACCTTCAAACGCCATGTTTCAGGTCATATCGGCCTTTAATCCCGACTTTCTCCTAAGTCTGGTGGAATATTAGTAGGCCACTGGCCTTTGCCCACCAGAGGGAAAAAAAAAAAATATATATATATATATATATATATATATATATATATATATATATATATATATATATATATATATATATATATATATATATATATATATATATATATATATATATATATATATATATGATTTCTCATCCATGAAATTTGTTAGCAATAAGTAAATTCTTTTACAGATGTAGTGGATAAGGAAGAAGAAATTTTACTGAATGTTAATTTTAACAATATTAGTATACATCCAGTGAACCTCATAGAAGTGAATATTCAGTCTTTGTAAGTATCACACTTAATATATATATATATATATATATATATATATATATATATATATATATATATATATATATATATATATATATATATATATATATATATATATATATATATATATATATATATATATATATATATATATATATATATATGCTTCAGTTTTCCATTTTATGAACTTCTAAGCTTATTATTAAAGTTCCTCTTTGTATGTTGTTTGTTTTTCAAAGGTCTGTTGAGGTAAAGGTGAGAGATCTTGCAGACACTGATCATTTTTTGAAAATTTCTCGTCTCCATGAAGAAATTGATGTGAACAAAAGTAAATATGAAATAGTAAAAGGTAATTATCATTATTTCTAAATCAATTTTATTACTGATAGAAAACAAAGTGAATGCTAATTTTAGCACAGTTTGAATGCGGTGGTGAATTTTTTAGTAGCAATTTTAGCGCAGTTTGAATGCGGTGGTGAATTGTAATGTTATTGTTCTATTTTGTATGGTTACGAGCACAAGGATGATCCAGCCTTATAACATATTGTTTAAGTTGCAGAACTAGAAGGGAATGAAATACATTTTTCCTTGTAGATCGCCAACCACCATGCAAAGTAGTAAGATAAAGGAGTTTATTCTACTTACAATTAGTAACAGTAGGGCTCAGAGAAAGAGAGTAACATGCAAAGCCAAGTTTAATTATTTTTTTTTTTTTTTTTTTTTTTTTTTAAATTTTGAAATGCCCTTCCTGTAATATCTTTAATTAATTTATTTTTGGTTACATATTATATTTGGAGCTTTATCTAAAATTATGTAACATGGGGATTTGGGAACAAAACAGTTTCAATATTTGATCATATTAAATTAAAAAATATTTAAATTTAAAGATTCCATCAGAATGACTCTCGTGAAATTGAAGCGAGGAAAATGGCATTGTTTACATTATCATCATCCGGATGTATTTAAGAATTTTAAAGATAAAGTGAAGGCTGCAAAGAAACATATTCCTATAATTAAACACTTAAACTTGGTGAGTGTTTTGCTTTATATATATATATATATATATATATATATATATATATATATATATATATATATATATATATATATATATATATATATATATATATATATATATATATAAGGGATAGAGTCAAGTATCGCAAGTATCAGTATCGGCTAGTATAGGTAAATTTTGTGGTATCGGATATTGATATAAAATTTTTGTAAGCATCGGTATCAGTAAAAAATGACTGATACCTGATACCAAAATCTTGTATGAAAGAAAAATTATAATTTCCTGTAGAAAATAGCTGCTCCTTAACTGAAGTTTGTCAAATTTTAAATTATTATTATTATTATTATTATTATTATTATATTATTATTATTATTATTATTATTATTATTATCATTATTATCATATAATCATCATTATCATAATATTATAAAAAAAAAAAAAAAAAATTATATAAATATATTAATATATATATATATATATATATATATATATATATATATATATATATATATATATATATATATATAATTTTTTTTTTTTTTTTTTTTTTTTTATAAAAAGTTCACATCTCACGGGCATTGCCCTATTCTAGGAGAGGAACTTTTCTAGGTAGTATATACCTAGGATCCCGAAGTGGGATCGAACCGGCGCCCTCAAGCACGTGAGTCAATCACTTTACCGTTTGAGCCACGGTAATATATATATATATATATATATATATATATATATATATAATATATATATATATATATATATATATATATATATATATATATATATATATATATATATATATATAATATACACTGGTGGACAAAGGCCAGAGCCCTACCAATTTCCATCAGTTAGGGAAATACCAAAATCTCTGGTAAAGTTACAAGGCTGACCTGTCTCATTTCACAGTGTTTGGAAGTATGGAAATTTCAAGGAAGTTGTGGAAAACAGGTAAAGAGAGCGTGTTCCAGATTTTTCCAGTTGAGTACATGTAACATTGATCATAGCTGTTTTAAGTCTGAGGATCAGAGGATTGAACAGAGAAAGAATGCTAATGTGAAAAATGGAGGAGGTATGCGATGAGAGAGTTTAGAAAGAACAGTATCCATTATAATAGAGGTAGTATAGGAAAAATAATGCAACAATTTGACATGCAGAAGGAGACTGAAGAAAATTAGTGAGAGAAGAAGAGTTAAGACAAAAAGCCCTAGAACTGTATGATGAACCATCCCAGATGTATAAGACCTAATCCATACAGGGGTGAACAACACCCCTATAAAGAGCAAGCAATTGAGGTGGTGTGAAAAGTTATGAAGATGCATCAGAACACTCAAACCTCTTGGAAGCTTGTTTTGAAAGAAAAGTAATTTGTTTCTTCTAAGAAAGATCACAAAAAAAGAAAGAAACCGATAATAATATGGGATGGTAGTTGGAGGGTTGAGATGGGTCCCCCTTTTTTGGCACAGCTTAATAAGAGCATGTTTCCAACAAGAAGAGAAGGTTGAAGTAGAAAGGCATAGACGATATATTATACCAAGGCAGGGTGCAAACTCGGAAGCACAGGTTTTGAGAACCACAGGAGGGAAACCATTAGATCGTACGCATTCTTGGTATCAAACGGGGGGGGGATAGAAGGAGGAGGAATAGCTCTGGAATCTTCTAAGGTAGAGTTAGAGGCAAAAGTTTGAGTGAAGAGTTCAGCTTTAAAAGGAGGAGGGAAAGAGGAAGAATCAAAGTTTGAGTTGACATTTTCTTGCAAAATGCCATAAAGAGCGGGAGGAAGAGGAATCATAAAAAAATTACATTTTGTACTGAGAAATGAGATTTTGGTGTTACTAGGAACAGATTTTGCTAGAATCTGGGATGAAATATATATTACATGAGTTTCTGAAGTTTGAAGACTACTGTAATTTCTGAAGGCAGCAACTCTGTGGCAAACAGCACCAGAACAAGCAGAGTTAAACCAAGGTTTGTAAGGCTTAGTAGAAGGGAAATATTATAGAATATACGTCTCCGTGCCACAATCACCTTGATAATGTACTCTGCACACTTTGAGGGATCCCTCCCACGGAAGAGATTATCATTCAATGGGAAATTGAAGAAGTATGACCCCCCAAGTCGCACATAACTCCTGTCCCTTTCTCTCTACTTTATTTTCTCCTTTCTGTTCTACATTCAAAAAAGATTCAAAATACTCAGTTCATCTTTCATTAATTTCTCTTGATGTCAACAATACCTCACCTTGTGCAATTTTTATGTTGTTTACTTTAGTTTTACTTTTCCTGTATGATTTTGCAGTCCAAATAGCAAGGGCATATTCCCTCTGAGGTCCGGCCTTATATATATATATATATATATATATATATATATATATATATATATATATATATATATATATATATATATATATATATATATATATATATATATATATATATATATATATATATATATATATATATATATATATATATATATATATATATATATATTACAAGTGTATTCTGAATAAAAACTGACAAAAATTTCCCACTCAAAAAACTATTTAACAAGCAATCAAAATTTTCAATGTAGTAACATTTGCAAAAATCCAAGCCTTATCTTTTTCTGGACTGTATCCTTCAAACTGAACTTGGTGCATCACACACACACACACA
>SEYY01009446.1:5000-39192 GCA_009176605.1 Armadillidium nasatum | reverse complement strand
GAAAGAAATAAAGATAAGAATGTTTGAATGTATGTGTTCACCTTCTGTATTGTATTGTGTGAAACATAGACGATAAGTGCTCAGTCGAGAAAAAGTTTCAATGTCTTTGAGATGAAAGATTTGAGAGCGATATATAAATTGAGAAGGATTGATAGGATTAGAAATGAAAGAATAAGGGAGATGTGTAAATAGGAAGAAGGGTGTAATTGATAGAGAGGAGGAGGATGTGCTAAAATGGTTTGGACATATTTGAAGAATGAAAGAGAACAAAATGGTTGGCAAGGTTCGTAGATCCGATGTAGATAGGGGAAGGGTAGGGGGAGGGGAAGGCCGAAGTGGAGATGGATGGATGGAGTGAGAGTGATTTTGATGGAAGGAATTTGAGTTTAGACGAGAAGATTTGTGGAGACAGAGATGGAGGGAGGGTGGTGAAAGCGTTGAAAGGTAAGAATAGTTATGTTTGTAAGGGAATTGTGGCGGGCACCACCTCACGAAAGTGGGAAAGGTGATAGTGAAATATATATATATATATATATATATATATATATATATATATATATATATATATATATATATATATATATATATTATATATATATATTATATATATATATATATATATATATATATATATATATATATATATATATATATATATATATATATATATAAATTAACATCCGCATCCGCATCCTCATCAAAATTAACATCCGCATCCGCATCCGCATCCTCATCAAAATTAACATCCGCATCGATCCGCATCCGAACTTTTCGAAAATTCAACATCCGCATCCGCATTTCGAAAAATCGCATCCGCACTTTCGAAAATTCAACATCCGCATCCGCACTTTCGAAAATTCAACATCCGCATTCGCATCCGCACTTCTTCAAAATTCAACATCCGCATCCGCATCCGCATCTGCAAATTGGAAAATATGACATCCGATACATCACTATATATATATATATATATATATATATATATATATATATATATATATATATATATATATATATATATATATATATATATATATATATATATATATATATATATATATATATATATATATATATATATATATATAATAATTCGTTGAATTCAAAATTACTTGGATTTGAAATATTTAAGCAAGTGAATTATGATCCGGATTCGAATTCAAAAGCTTCGTATACGGATTTGATTTGTGGGTTCTGGATTCAGATTCGGATGTGAGAAATTTTAAATCTAGCAGGATTCATTTTCGATTCTGATTCAGGAAATTAAAAAAAATGACTCTATTCGGATTAGATTCTGATGCAAAGGTTCTGGATTCTGAATCGGATTCAAAGATTGCCGGATTCACAGTTCACTGTATATATATATATATATATATATATATATATTATATATATATATATATATATATATATATATATATATATATATATATATATATATATATATATATATATATATATATATATATATATATATATATATATATATATATATATTCCAAGAGAAATAAAGCATAGATAAGTCTTTCTTCAAAAGAATTCCCAGTCTTACCTACTTGGTCAGATAAAAAAATTATATCAATAGAAATTATATGGTTGCTTTAAATTTAGAAATACAATTATACTTACCATTGCTCTAGTGGCATATAAAATTAGTTCGTTAAGATCAGCATCCTGCATACATTCCAAATATTTTTGTGCTCCTCTTTCTAAAGAACAATTTACGTGATCACCAGCTGCCTTTGCGTATGGAATATGATTATTCTTATAAGCAAAGGGAGCCATTGCTGTTCCAGATTGAATGATAACTCTTTGGAAAAGACCTGTTATATATATATATATATATATATATATATATATATATATATATTATATATATATATATATATATATATATATATATATATATATATATATATATATGTCTCCTCTGGTGGCTAAAGGTCTAGAGGCCTACTAATTTCCACCAAAGTTGGAGCAATACCGGAACCTAATCCTTAAAAGCTGATATGCACCAATACACTGCGCTTGAAAGTGTGCAAGTCAAGAGAAGTGGGAAAAATGGATAAAAGGAGTGTGTTCCAGACTTTACCAGTAGAGTACATATAAGAATAATTATAGCGGTTAAGTCTGGGTCAGACAGTTGGACAAAGAAAGGATAAGACTGTGCAGAAATGCATGTTGCATGCGCGTTCTCAATGGAGGATAAATGCAAAGGGAGAGTTCAGCGATAGTATAGAGTGTGTGACGCAACAGTTCGATGGCAGAAAGAGATTGGAGAGAATTAGGGAGAGCGGTAGAGTTGTTAAGACGAAAAGGAAGGGTGCGTGAGTGGAACCATCCCAAATGTATGAGGAGTACTCCATACAAGGGAGAACAACACCCCTATAAAGAGAAAGCAACTGGATATTCTCCAATAAAATAACGAAGGCGCAACGGAACACCCATCCTCTTAGAAGCTTGTTCTGAAAGAGAAATAATGTGATACTTCAAAGAAACATCACGAGAGAAAGAAACACTAAGAATGTTAAGGGGAGTTGAAGGTTTGAGTTCTGTGTTTTCGAAGATGATGTTATAGTTGTGTGGAAGATAGTGTCGATTAGAGATATGGAGGATCTGAGCTTTTGAGGCATTGAAAACAACTATGTTTTCTCTGCCTCGATGTGAAATACGAGAAAGATCAGAGGTCAGTTGCTCTAAGGCCACCATTTTAGCAGGAAATTAAATTAAATTAAAATGAATAATGAAGGGTGAAGTCATCAGCATAGGAGTGGATAGGTGATGAAGTAATAGAGAGAAGATCATTAATGAAGAGTGGAAAATGTTTTGAATGCCTTCCATTTCGCTATCCAAAACGACCTTGAGCACTTGAGCAGTTGGTGCAGCTCCCTACTCGTATTCCTGATCGTCTTGGAGATGAACCCAACATTCTAGACCATTTTCTAACTTCTAATCCTTCTCTTTATACTGTTAAACTCTTTCTTCCTCTGGGTTCATTCGATCACCTTCTTATCTCTGTATCTTTTTCTATCTCTTCAAGTCTTCCTTTCTATTGAAAGGATAAATTCCGAAAGATAAAGTTATGAAATCAAAACTTTGTACCAAAAGCTATTGAAGGTTTTAGAAATGCCCATCAAGACAGCAAAAGATTTACTGAAAATCAAGAGTCAGAGAGAAGTAAAAGAGGATCACTAGTAGAACGTTTCTTACGAAAGTTATACTGGCTCTCAGAGATAAGATTTGAAAAATTAAGATGTTTCCAAATCTATCTGTTAATTAAGGATAGATTCGGAAACTTTTAGATAGAACGGAAGTTAAAGAAATGTGACGTTAGTTGGATGGTTGAAAGGGCTCCCCCTTCTTCGACACAGGCTGAATGAGCGCACGTTTCCAGCAAGAAGGAAAAGTTGAAGTAAAAAAAAAACAGACGAAATAGTTTATCAAGGCAGGGTGCAATCTCAGAAACACAAGTTGTGAGAATCTAAGGAGGGATACCATCATGACCGTACGTCTCCTTGATGTTAAGCTCTGAGAGAGCAGAAATGACATCTTTAGTAGAAATTGCAATTGTAGGCATAAATGAGTTGGAGAATAGAGTTGAAGAAGGAGGAATAGCTCCGAAATCGTCTAAGGCTGAATTAAATACAAAAGTTTGAGCGAAGAGTTCAGATTAAGGTGAAGGTAAAACGGCAGTTCTACCGTCGGATGATGCTAGATGAGGGAAATAGGAAGAAGCAAAGTTAGAGTTGACATTGTCTGCAAAATGCCAGAAAGAACGTGAAGAAGAGGAACCAGAATGATTATTGCATTTTCTACGGGGAAAAGAGTTTTTAGTGTTACGAAGGATAGATTTTGGATGTTTCAGGGATGAAATATAAGTTGCGTGAGTTTCTGGAGTTTGAAGAAGATGGCAATCACTGAATGCAACATCTCTGCGGCGGATAGCGCGAGAACAAGCAGAGTTAAACCAAGGTTTGTTAGGTCTAGTAGAAGGTAAATACATTGTTATGTATGCCTTCATACCAGAGAGAATCCCTACGGTAATGCGTTCTGCACACTCCGAAGGGCCCCTCCCACGGCAAGCAATAATCATTCCACGGGAAATCGAAGAAGTACGACCGCAAGTCCGACCAGCTTGCGGCACCGAAATGCCACAAACGTTTTCTTTCAATAGAATTGGGTCTTTCCTGCTGAAGACTTGAAAAGATAGAAGAGGATGCAGTGATAAGAAGGTTATCGGATGAACAAAGAGGAGGAAAGAGTTTAACAGTATAAGGAGAAGGATTAGAAGTTAGAAAAAGGTCTAGAATGTTGGGTTCATTTCCAAGATGATCAGGAATACGAGTATGGAGCTGCACGAACTGCTCAAGTGCTCAAGGTCATTTTGGATATCGAATTGGAAGGCACGTTCACCAGCTGTATCATGAGAACTAGAAGAAAGCCATTGGAGGTGGAGAACATTGAAATCACCTAATTTGATGATTTCAGAGAAAGGAGAAGAAGAGAGAATGTGCTCCATTTTGGAGTTTAAATAGTCGAAGAATTTAGGATAGTCAGTAGAATTAGGTTAAATAAACAGAACAAATGCATTTAAGTCTTAGATTGGCAAGAGAGTCTGAGCCATAAGGTGGAAAATTCGGACGACTTCCAAATTAGAAACACGAGAACAAACGACATCGTTGTGTACCTATGCACAACAACTGCCTTTGGCTAAAAATTGAGGATAGAGACAGAAGGAGGAAGCAGAATAGGGTTTGTTATCTGAAGCTCAAACATCTGAGTTTCAGTGAAGAACAAGAGGTGAGGTCTAGAAGAAGAAAGGTGATGTTCAACAAAGTGGAAATTTGAGTGTAGACCGCTAATGTTACGGAAATTAAGGAAATATTAGAGTGTGCATCAGGACAAACCGACTGCAAAGTCTTGGTGGCACAAACCCCATCACTGGATGCCAAGTGGTGATGGCGGAAGGGGTGGAAGAGGGGCTATTTTTGAGAAGCCGTCCCCCAGAGCTTTTCAGAGGCTACTGTTTTTGACGTCATTATGCATTTTTTTTATTAAAAGGGAGTGTGTTTGTAATTGTATTTTATGCGTATTAAGGAGAGCCTACTCCGTGTAGAAAAAGGTGGAGATGAGCACGAAAGGGAGCCAACCATTCGGCTCAGGGATGAGATGGGAAAGTACCCTTAACATCCCATATACCCAATGGGGGTAATCTCATCGCCTTGAGAGCGCTACTTCCTTTCACCGTATATATATATATATATATATATATATATATATATATATATATATATATATATATATATATATATATATATATATATATATATATATATATATATATATATATATATATATATATATATATATATATATATATATATATATATATTATATATATATATATATATATATATATATATATATATATATATATATATATATATATATATATATATATATATATATATATATATATATATATTAATACCATCACTCACGGGCAGAGCCCTTTTCAATGAGGGGGGCATAATTTAAGAATAAAAAAAAAAAACACCCAATACAGAACCTAACACAGATTTCCAGGTAGGCGTAGACAGAGCATTTAGAGAGTTTTTTTTTATAAATGCAGCAGTAAAAACAGAAGATAGAGAGTTCCACAGAACAGAGGTGGCTGGGAAGAAAGAGGTACCACAACGTCAAGCCTTGAGTTTGCAATGCTCACACAACGTTCATTTGCAATCAAGGTACCCCTTTTTTGCTGCGAGTACGACACAATGGTGGTGAAATGCGAGTGGTCATCTCCCTTGATCACCTGCCGTTGTAGTACCTATAGGAAAGAAGGAGTGCGCCGACATCGCCTCGCAGAGAAAGAAGGTCAACAATGTTGAAAGTAGGAGACAATTTATTAGTCTTTTAACCTTAGATTCAACCTTATCCAAAAGAAGGGTGGAACTGGAACCACCCCAAATGTGAGAAGAAAAAAAAATCCATGCAATCTGAACAGAACTTCCAGCTGTTTAGAGGCAACCTTAGCAACCTTTGTGATATGATGTATCCAAGAAAATTTATTGAATTTGAATTAAATCTAATTCAAAATTAATATATTAATGAAGATTGGAGTTTTCTGGGTGGAAGGAATTTAATGATAAAGTGATAAGAAGTTATTAATGAATATTAGTAGAGGAATGGATTTTGAGAAAATCCTCATGAATAAATTATTTAAAGGTTTAAAGAACGAAACAATTCAAATTCTACAGAGCTGAAAAAAAGCAGTTAAAAACAAAAAAACAAGATGAAGGATAGATATCAAAAGATTGAATATTGTAAATTTGACATTTGTGCCGGACCCTTTATAAAGCGAAAGAAATATTTCAGCAGAACATAAAAGAATTTATTGAAATAAGTAGCAGCACTATATTAATAGTCAGAGGAATCCAGTCGAAAGAGATCCAGTCGAAAGTTCCATACGAAAGTACTTATTAAGACGAAACTACAGAAATAACCACTAAATATAAGGATTTAGAGCAAAACAATGAATGCAGTTTGTATCATCTCATGAAACAAGAAGAGGAAAAGAAGAAGAATTAAATTTCAGACGTACTAATTTCCACCACAATTGGAGAAATTTCGAAATACAAGGCTTTTGAAGGTATAAAAATGAAAAATGACTTGAAAATAAATAATTGAGGGTGTTTGTTCCAGACTTTAACAGTGGGATACAAGTTAGAATGAGTATAGCGGTTAAGTTTATGGTCTGAGAATTGGAAAGAGAAATAATGAGACTGTATTGAATTAAATCTAATTTAATAAATCATTGAAGATAAATTTATTAAATTAGATATGTGACGAGAGTTCAGAAGAACAGTGACCGTTTATAATAGCGATAGCAGAGTGAGAGTAATGCAACAATTTGACATATAGAATGAGACTAGAGAGATATTGAGCGCGAAACAGTTGAGTTAAAGCAAGGTTTATTAGGATTAGTTGAAGAGATGCAGATAAAAGAGGATGGTCGGAGGAACACAGAGGTTGAAAGAGTTTATCAGTAGTAGGAAAAGGATTTTGAAGAATCGATATTTTAGTCAAATTATCAAGTAACAAAAGCGTAAAAAATAACATTTTTAATTATTAAGATTTCAATAGAGATTTTTTAACACCATTTAGTAAAGATTTTGCATTACTCAAGGATGAAAAATATGCAACATAAGTTCTAAGAATTTGGAGAAGTCTCTAAATCATTAATTAAGATGTGACAACTTCAAATGTTAAAATTGAATAAAAAAAATGAAGACTGCAGAAATAGCCTTCTCTATTAAGTTCCCTGTGCCAGTCGTTGTGCACCTCTTTTCAAATCAGTAATCATTTTAGGAATAAAAGAAATTCGAATGCTCCAAACTAATTAACAGCACGAAAGTTGACTAATATTTCATATAGATATGAAGAGATACAAAATGACACAGAGATGAGAAGGTGAACGAAGAAATACGGAAGGAAAAAAGTATAACAAAGAGAAATACAAACAAAGAAAGGACATGGTATGCTCGATTCAAGTATAAAAAGAATATCAATGATATGAATTTTAAAATTTTGGGTAGAGAAATTTGTCATCTAGTTAAATTTATAATTAACTTAGAATTTTTATGCGGGATATATATATATATATATATATATATATATATATATATATATATATATATATATATATATATATATATATATATATATATATATATATATATATATATATATATATACTGAAGAGTAAAATTAACGCATCACAGGAACAGACGTCAATGGGAGAAAACTGAAACATGCAAAATGGATTATAACATTGCTACTATCCGTTTTGTATGTTTCAGTATCCTCCTATTGATGTATATACAGCACATGGTTATACATAATGGAGATAATGTCTTGCCATATCGTGGGAACCCCAGGAACCCTAGGAAACCATGGTATATAATAGGGACGATGCAAACCTGCAAGGTTTATGTGCATCTCACGTGTCCCTGGCTGTCAATACCTTGTGTGGACTCCCCTTACACGTGTGACAAGCTAAGCATCGTTGATGCATGCTGAGATAAGGTCTTGGATGGTTTCCTGTGGCGATTCCTCCCAAAGACGTAAACCGTTTCCGCAGTTCGTTAAGACTGTGTGGCTGGGGCTGTAGCCGTCGCAGCTGCATTTTTAGTGTGTCCTACAGATGTTCGATGTGGTTTCGGTCGAGACTGTACGCGGGCTAGTTCAATGTTTGAATCATTACAGTGTTGAGGTAATCACTAACACATCTGGCTTCTTCGGCCTGGCGTTATCCTGCATGAGAATGAAGACCACTGATGTAGGGGTCAAATGGTACGACGTACGGTTTGCGTATGTCCGTTATGTATCGTTGCCGGGTTAGGTACTCTGCATAGAAGACGCTTAACTCCATTCGGGCATGAAAAGATATAACACCCCAAACTATATCGGATACACCACCGAATTTAAGTATCTCTCATAATTCCTTCGATAAACCCTGGAACGTCCGTCGGAGCTGTGAAGATTGAATCGGCACTCGTCCGTAAATAGGATACTTGCCCTATCCTTGGGGCACCAATGCAGGTATTGTTGTGCGAAAGCTATCCTTGCACTTCGTTGCTCCCTGGTAAGGGAGCCCTCTTGCCAGCCTCCGTGGGTGATATCCATGTTCCGCTAGGCGACGTCGAATGGTATTCGTGTTAACAAGTATCTGATTCACATCCTGCAGCTCAGCACGATGGTCACTTGGTATTGCATGTCGATCGCGAGCTGCCATTAACCGTATATATCTGTCCTCTAATGCCGTTGTTACCCGTGGCCTACATTGGCCAGGTTCCCTTGTGTGAGCAAGTATCAACTCGTACCTCTGAAGGACCTTTGCGATGGTTGCATGGGAGACCTCGAACCATCGGCCCAGTTGGCGTTGACCGTACACTTATGCTGCCAGTTTTGTGATTGCCACACAGTCGTCTCGTTTCAAACTCCACCTTAACCTCTCCATGTTACTTTCACAAACGCTAAAGGTTGAATATTCTCTATAATCAGCACACCAGTGACGTTACCTCTCCTACCACGTTATTCACCGAATTTGGCTGGTTTACAATTTTACCGTATTTCATCCATCGATGCTAAACTGAATTATTTGGTAGGTATGGGCACACGCCTCCACACACAGGCACTTCCAATACCCTACAATTTCGTCGGGACTTTCCAAATGAAAAATCGTAGATGGTGCGTAAATTTTGCTCTTTAGTATATATATATATATATATATATATATATATATATATATATATATATATATATATATATATATATATATATATATATATATATATATATATATATATATATATATTATTTTTTTTTTTTTTTTTTTTTTTTTTTTTTTTTTTTTTTTTTTTTTTTTTTCTTTCTTCTGAGCAGTTACTCCAAATATATAAGGGTCTTATTCGCCCTTGTATGGAGTACTGTTCGCACATTTGGGGGTCTCGGGCTCTTCCTCTCTTCTGGATGGGGTTGAGTCAAAAGCTAAAAGATTAATAAACTGTCCCCTACTTTCAAACTCTCTTGATCCTCTATCTCTGCGACGTGACGTTGGCGCGCTATCTCTTTTCTATAGGTATTACAATGGCATGTGCTCGAGGGAATTGGCCTCTCGCATTCCTCCACCGTTGCGTCTTCTTCGTTGCACAAGGGGTGCCCTGCTTTTGCACCAATTTTGTGTGGACGTAGGAAACCCCAGGCTAGCCTTCTTTCCAGCCACCTCTATTCTGTGGAACTCTCTACCATTATCTATTTTTCCTCCTGTATTTAATCTTCATCTCTTCAAGGCTTCCCTCTGTGCCCACCTGAGGGTTGTACGTTAGGTGTGTGTGTCTAAAGGAATTTTCTCCTTATATGTGTGCCCCCTCCTTGAAAAGGGCTCTGCCCGTGAGTGGTGGCGTTCTGTAAAAAAAAAAAAAAAAAAAAAAAAAAAAAAAAAAAAAAAATATATAATATATATATATATAATATATATATATATATATATATATATATATATATATATATATATATATATATATATATATATATATATATATATATATATATATATATATATATACTTGTGAGAAAAACATAAAAAGAGACAAGATAAAAGAAAAAGAGAAAGTAGGATATTGATACCAACCTCTAGATCCTGGAGAGAACATCTGTAGATGAACCGACGCACCTCCAGAACTCTCTCCGAAAATTGTTACTAGATTTGGATCTCCTCCAAAGCAATGGATGTTCTCCTTTACCCATTTCAATGCTAATTGTTGGTCTTTTAAGCCCATGTTTCCAGGGAGGATATCGTCTTCAGTAGATAAAAATCCTAAAATATATTTTAGTTTTATTATTATTATTATTATTATTATTATTATTATTATTATTATTATTATTATTATTATTATTATTATTATTATTATTATTATTATTATTATTATTATTATTATTATTATTATCATTATTATTATTTTTGTTACAATGTTCATTTTTATTATTGCTGTTTTGTTTTCCTTTACTTACTGCGACTACTCACGGGGATCGTAGTTTTTAAGGAGGGAAATAATTAAAAAATAAATGAAACTCCACCCATTCCTAGGTCTAACTCAAATCCTTCAGGCGAACGCAGAATGAGGATTTAAAGATAGGAAGATCAAATATAGCAGGAAACACAGAAGATAGCACGGAGTTTCACAGAATAGAGGAGGCTAGAAAGAAGTAAGATCCACAACAAACAATCTTGGAGTTCTCAGCATTTGCACAATATTCTTGTGCAAGTAATTTTTTTCTTGTGTTGTGAGGGCAACGCAGTGAAAATGGAATGCAAGTTGTTAGCTCCCTCTGGCTCTTGCCGTTATAGTACTTATCGAAGAGAGAAAATGCACCAAAGTAATGTCGCTAAGAAAGAGAATCAAGGGAATTTTTAAAGTAGGGGAAGTTTATTAATCTGTAGGCCTTAGACATAACTTTATCCAAACGATGAGTGGGTCTGGAAACCCTTATATATGAGAAAAGTTCTCCAAACTATAAAACTGAAGTAACTGTTCAGAAGAATAAAAATTCCATCAACGTGAAAAGAATGCTCAGGTTCCTTGAATCAACCTTAAAATCACTTTAATATAAAGATTGTGAAGTTTTTTCATGTTGAACCAAAGAATGTTCATATTTTTCACAGGTAATACTGCAGATCCGTCGAAGAAATGAAAGTTAGGATTTGTTTTAGAGAGGGAGTTGTGAAAAAGTTGAATTCTTAGAGTTTAATTTATAAGAGTATTGTGTCCCCACCGGAAATCTCATCCAGATCGGCAAGAATATAATCGGATAATTGATATCGAGAAGAAATTCTAAGAAGTAAAAGTGGGCAGAGTATTTGAATGAGTAGAAGAATAGTGATTTGAGCACCAACATATGATTGAACATAGTTATAAGTGCAGGTAGGAGGTGTTGGTGGAAATTTGGAATAGAATTGGGGGATATAAAGGAACTTATAGGAATACCACAGTTCATAAGAGAAAAATAGAAGTCGCCCCATGAACAAGTGCTGATATGAGGCTATCAGAGATGAAACTAAACATGAGTAAGCTAAAAGAAGGAGAAAAACCAAATAAAAAGGCATCGGAGAACATCGACGCATTGCATCCCTGGTTAAAAGCTTTGGATGTAACGAACTCAACCACACAAAATTCTGCATAGCTCCTAAGATCAGAAAACCATAGAAAAACGCCACCAATGGACCTGGAGGGTCGATAGCTATTCTAAAGATCAGAAAGAACGGAACGAGATTCCAAGCTTTTCAGGAAATGAGGGTATATAATAATTTCAAGATTTAAGAAAGCATATAAGGGAAAACTATAGGACAATAGATGGAAGGTTAAGAATGTCTACCCTTCTTTTGGATAGAGTCTACATATGCACCTCCCAGCACAGAATAAAATTATTAATATAAGTCATAGAGAGTAGAGTTGAAAGAGAATAGTCGCCAGATCAAAAGCTCATTACATCAAAATACTGGAAACAATGTCATCTGATTTAATAGCCTTTCTAACTTTCATTGATTGTGGGATTTCATGTACCTAAGCATACCATATCGCCGGTAAAAACATGGGACACGTAAGAAAAAAAGGAAAAACATGGAACAATGAAACTGAGAAGCAGTTCTAGAAGCAAAAGAGGGACCGTATTTGAGGGAGTAGAAGAATAGTGAATTAAATGATCGGCATAAGATTGAACATAGTTTGAGATGCAACAGAGTAGGTCGTTGTTAAAAAGTTGAATAGAATTAAGGAATTAAAAGGAACCTATAGGAAACTTCCAGAATAGAAGTAGATGAAAAAAGGAGACCGAAGAAATTAGCTTTTTCAAGAGGAGTGTTACCTACAGATCCGTCTGAGCGAATAAGAGGAGGTAAAGAGGATTTGCAGAAGTTGTTGGATATATTTTTGGAAAGAGGCCATATATTTTAATCAGTAGGAGAAGCAAGGTCAGTGCAATTCCTTTCATTAAAAGTACACTCGGCCCGTTGAGTAATACCACAGCAATAGTTTGCATTAGTAATTGGAGAACGAGAGTTTCTCCACCAGCAATTTTGCAACCCTACTTTTCCAGCAAACTCTTAAGTATCATCAGTGTTAAAGAAGGATTCTAAAAATAGTTATCTTAGAAGCGAAGCAATGATCCCAGTTAGCCCGATTAAAGTGCCAAATGGTATGTTTTGGGCAGAGTGGATCTCTTGAATAGAAGGTATTAATCTTCAGAAATGCAAGATTGTTGTCAGAATTACTGATAGATAGAAAATGGTGTAATTATAAAGAGTAGTGGTGAAGCACAAGACAAGGGCACTTAAAAATTTATTATGAATATTTGGGATATATGTATGTTTAATAAATCACTCTTCCAAATTGCAAAGAATACTGAATGATTTAGCCTCCTCTTCACCTATACTAGTGGGAGAGGAACCTAACCACTTGGTGTGATGCTCGTTGAAATTCTACACATAAATAGAAGAATTCAGCATCTGTAGGAAAAGATATTAGTTTCCTGGAAGGTTGCAAGATATTCAAAAAGAACAGAAATTCTGTTCCATTAGTAAAGCAGCAGAAAAACGCTGTAATAATAGTATTAGGAAGACATACTTTAAACCGTTAAACATAGAAATTTGGAGATTCAAAACTTTCCAGACGCGTTGCAGGAATACGTTTTTTAAACAGATGCTTATCCTACATTTGGCACCAAAACTACAAAATAATTACAGTTGGAGATATTTAGATCTCAAGAGAATGACTACTTAGATATTTGGGTCTCACACAGGAAAAATTTGTTAGAAGGAGAGATTGGAGAAGGTGATACCCAGGAGATTTGAAATTAGCATTTAGGTCACGGCCATTAGTAATATAAACAGAAAATCACGCTATGATCAATCTTCAACTCAGAGAAATCGAACAAGGGAACTCCTCATTTATATAACAACCACTTTAACAAATTCACACTAGGGAGAAAATAATATTATTATTATCAATAATATTATTATTATTATTATTATTATTATTATTATTATTATTATTATTATTATTATTATTATTATTATTATTATTATTATTATTATTATTATTATTATTATTATTATTATTACTATTATTATTATTATTATACCTAAAATTCCAAGTCTGTACTGAATTGTAACAAGTATGATATCTTTATTCATGAGCAGGTATGGAGAAAATTCGTAAGATGATCCAGTAAAGAACGCTCCACCATGAATAAAAACCATCACAGCCAGGCTTATATTCGATTTTTGTAACTATATATATATATATATATATATATATATATATATATATATATATATATATATATATATATAATATATATATATATATATATATATATATATATATATATATATATATATATATATATATATATATATATATATATATATTGTAAATAGAGGAGCTTCTTTTAAGCCTAATTTTTTTCCAAAAATAACAGAGCAAGAAATGGATGCAACATTTATTTATGAAATATTAAGATAATTATATACACTTAATGTCAACTTTTCTATCAATGCTATGACCATCATCAGGACACTGAAAAGGGGGGAAAAAAGAAAACACATATATAACAAAATCACATACAAAAAATAATAATATTTCTTAAAAGATTGCAACACACTGACAACTAAGATAATTGATGAAAATTTGTAAAATCTAAGAAGTAAAAGGAAAATAATAATAATAATAATAATAATAATAATAATAATAATAATAATAATAATAATAATAATAATAATAATAATAATAACAATGTTATTTATATTTCTAATAATATAAATAACAACACTAAGCCAACAAGTCAAAAACGTATAATTGAAGATTGAATCGTAAAAGAGAAAAAAGGTAAATGAATTAATATAGTAAAATGAACATTAGGTTGGTGTGTTAAAAAAAATCAAAACGAGAACATTTAAACACACACACATACTGACATACATACATAAGCAACACATACATACATACACATATATACATACAAACACACACATATGCAAACAAACATACATACATAAACACACACATATACATATATATACATATACATAAACATGCACATATTTGTATATATATATATATATATATATATATATATATATATATATATATATATATATATATATATATATATATATATATATATATATATATATATATATATATATATATACATAAACACATACATGCATACATAAACACATACATGCATACATAAACACATACATGCATACATAAACACATATATACATACATAAACACATATATACATGCACATATACATGAAGGTTGAGAGAATGAAGGTAGAGAGCAGAATATGCGTGTTGGGTGTGTATGGGACAGGATAATTCATTGTTATTAAGAACAGGTTTAAGCTTAGAAATATATAGCGATTCCAGAATATGGAGGGAGGAGACATCTTGATTATTATCTAGAACAGAAATGTGTTTGAGATAAAGGGAAAAAATAACAGGAAGTTTGAGAGTGTGAGCGAATATTAGAAAAAGGAAGGATTAGAAAAAGGAAGGGAAGTACGAGGGGAGAGACCTTGATGTTCGGAAATGCGTGTTCTTGATAGAAATCAAGATGTCTCCCTCCCTCCATATTCTGGAATCACTATATATTTCTAGGCTTAAACCTGGTCTTAATAACAATCAATTATCCTGTCTCCTTTACATCCTACACAAATTGGCTGCTCTCCACCTTCATTCTCCTTCCTTCCTCATCTTAAGGGATTAAATTACCCTCTTTCCGATTTATTCTCATCTTGAAGCTAAGGCACTTCTCTTTGTCTCCTCTCTTCCTAACTTTATATTTTACGAGACATTTGGGCTTTATTTCTCTCCTCTCAGACTGGCCCTGAAAGAGGTGGACTAATACAGGCCACGAAAGCTAGGAAAAGTCTGATATAATATATAATAACATCAATAGAATGTATAATACATAAATAAAGTTGATTTTAAGAATTATTTTTTTATATAAGTGATCTCTAGAGAAAAAGAATATTTGATATATATATATATATATATATATATATATATATATATATATATATATATATATATATATATATATATATATATATATATATATATATATATATATATATATATATATATATATATATATATATATATATATATATATATATATATATATATATATATATATATATATATATATATATATATATATATATATATATATATATATATATATATATATATATATATATATATATATATATATATATATATATATATATATATATATATATATATATATATATATATATATATATATATATATATATATATATATATATATATATATATATATATATATATATATATATATATATATATATATATATATATATATATAATATATATATATATATATATATATATATATATATATATATATATATATATATATATATATATATATATATATATATATATATATATATATATATATATATATATATATATATATATATATATATATATATTATTATATTATATATAATATTTATATATATATAATATATATTATATAATATATATATATATATATATATATATATATATATATATATATATATAATATATATATATATATATATATATATATATATATATATATATATATATATATATATATATATATATATATATATATCACAATGATATCTTAACTTAAGAAATCTTCTGAAATCTATTCTGATATCTTCTCCAAGACTTAACCGCTATGCTCACTCTTACATGTACTCTAGTAAAGTCTGAAACACACTCCCTTTATCTGTTTTCCCGACTTCCTTTGACTTGCACACTTTTAAACGCCGGCCATTAGCGATTAGATCTCGAATGTTCCCCAACTCTGGTGGAATTTGGTAGGCCTCCGGCCTTTGCCCACCAGAGGAGACATATTTATATATATATATATATATATATATATATATATATATATATATATATATATATATATATATATATATATATATATATATATATATATATATATATATATATATATATATATATATATATATATATATATATATATATATATATATATATATATATATATATATATATATATATATATATATATATATATATATATATATATATATAATATATATATATATATATATATATATATATATATATATATATATATATATATATATATATATATATATAATATATATATATATATATATATATATATATATATATATATATATATATATATATATATATATATATATATATATATATATATATATATATATATATATATATAATATAATATATATATATATATATATTATCATCCTTTTTAGAACCACTAAATCATGGTTCGAAACAATATTGCAACTTTTAATCTGCTATACCACCGGGATACGAACCCTGTCTCTTGGATCGTAAGGAAGACTGTTATCCCTACGCCAAGACGGTACAAAAATAAGATCACGCTGGGAAGTCTCATGAAATACTATCTTGCTAAACTCCTAACGGACCACACCCGACAGCACCATGACACGGGGACAACGAGCCCAGTTCTATCCCTCTTTCTTGCAGACTAGTTAAATATCATCCTTTTTATAACTACTAACTCAATCGTGGTTCAAAACAATATTGTGTACGATTCAAGAGACCAGGGCTCGAATCCCGGCGATATAGCAGACTTTAAGAATTTCAATATTGTTTCGAACCACGATTGTGTTAGTTGTTTTAAAAAGGATAATATTTAACTAGTCTGCGAGAAAAAGGAATGGAACTGGCCTCGTTCTTCTTGTGTCATGGTGCGGTCGGGTGGGGTCCGTTGGGAGTTGAGCATGATAGTATTTCAAGAGGGTCAGAGCGTGATCTCATTTTTGTACCGTCTTGGGTCAGAAGATAACACTCTTGATTACGATCCAAGAGACCAGGGTTTGAATCCCGGCGGTATAGCAGACTTTAAGTTATATATATATATATATATATATATATATATATATATATATATATATATATATATATATATATATATATATATATATATATATATATATATATATATATATATATATATATATATATATATATATATATATATATATATATATATATATATATATATATATATATATATATATATCAACGATATTGAAAACTGTTTTGTGAAATATTTTTTTGTTTTACCTGTGGCGCAAAAACATTAAGAATCAAACAATCTTCTCTTCCGACAAGCTCTAAATTACTCCGATCTGCTTTCATAGCATCATAAAACAAATGTGTTGGACAACTGTGAGGCACTTTTGTTCCATCGTGAAAGCCATTCCATGAAGTTTTTGCAACCGGATCCTTTTACGAAGACAAAGCATGAAATTAGTTAATGATGAAAAATTCACATTTTATATATATATATATATATATATATATATATATATATATATATATATATATATATATATATATATATATATATATATATATATATATATATATATATATATATATATATATATATATATATATATATATATATTACACATTTTTATTAGTTTTCCTTTGAGACAAGGAACTAAAACAGTAAATTAAATGAATTTTATTATTCGTAGTCGTTATTATTCTGAAAACGTTACAGTTTTTCCTCTATAAAGTTTTTACAAATAAAATAATAAAAAAGAAAAAAAAAGAAAGAAAAAAATAATGCAAAAAAAAAACAAAAAAAAAAAAACAAATCGAAATCGAAAAACTTGCAAAATTCATTAATTTGAACTTGACAATTATCATAAAAAATGTACAAAATTAAAAATAATTTTTAAACATTAGCAAAAGACCAATGTTAATATATTTTACGTTCGATTCCAAATATCTTTCTCCTTTTCCTTTTTCTTACTTAGAAAATAGAATATGTTTAATAGTAAGGATGCACCGATTAATCGGTAGATAATCGGTAATCGGTCTAATCGGCCATATTACCGATTAATCGGTAATCGGCTATTCACACGATTAATCGGCCGATTGCCTAAATCCTTTACCAGAACAAACCAACCTTTACAAGACCATTTCATAACTGCCAAGTTAATCATCAGATAGCTTCGACACAGTAACAAATAACAATACCAATATAATTTTCAAAATTGTTTGTCATTTTGTGCCTGGCTGCTATTATGGCTTTTGCTTTTTTTTTTTTTTTTTTTTTTTTTTTTTTTTTTTTTTACTTTATTAAGAAATCATTCATAAATTATGAAACATTATCATATTATAATTGACTCATTGTTAATACAAATACTACAAATACATACATACAAATTGCATAAAAATACTACTAAATTTTGGCAGTTTTCCTTGTTTTCTGTTTATACTGTTGCCTCTTCAATTCATGTTGTCTTCTATCTCAGCTCTCAAGCTCATCAGTATTTAAAGTTCAATACTCTTAAGTTATAATGCAGAAACATAAGAGTTTCCCCATTTTCAGGACACAGCCTATTCCTTGTAGGTTCATAGATATTACCAGTCTGTACTAAGGAGTCTTTCACTCTCAAAAGATGATGGTGGTGCGCTTAAATATTTTGAAGCCAAATTGCTCAATATTGGTAAAGTCTCCCGTGTCTTTTTCCACCAAAGAAATGGGTCTTCGCTTCTTTGAAGTGTTGGTAGAATTAAATATTGATCCAGTTCCTTTGCGCATCTACGAGTAACAGATTTACTCCTCTTGAGTTTGGGTTGCACATCTGTTGTACTTGCAACGTCTAAGTCTGAATTTATTTTCATAGGCTTATTTGACTCAAAATCATCTAACAGTTTTGAAAGGGAAACAGTTTTAGGTACACTTTCATAAGTTTCATTATCTTGATCATCATTAGAAGAGCTGTCTCCTGTTTGACTATCAATAGAACTTTATCTCAGCTTGATGTTCTACAATATCTATAACCCATTTCTTAATAGTGTCTTCTTTAATGTCATCCTTTTGAAATTTCAATTTAAATCTGGGATCGAGAAAAGTAGCCAAGCACAGAAATTTTTCATTTATGTATGATGCATATCTTTTTCAGTTGATGCACTGAATTCTTCAACAGTTGAAATAATTCCACTAAATTCACCAGTAGGTTTGGTAGCTTTTAATAGAAATAATCCTGAGAGCTTAGGGATTATCATTGATATAGTTGATGTTCTGTTACTTGATTCTTTGCTGATGTCTTCAAATGGACTTAATAACTGGACAACTTTTTCAACAATTGTCCATTGGTAACTTGATAAAGTTGGAATGTTATTGTCAACAGCATACATTATAAGAGCTTTTCGCTGTTCTAAATTTCTTTCCAGCATATAATATGTTGAATTCCAACGAGTAGACACATCTTGAAACAGTTTATGTTTGTCTAATTTAAGCTGCTCCTGGATTTCGGTTAATTTGCTAATCGCTAATGGAGAATTTTTAAAGTGTGAGACTATTTTTCTGCTAATTGCAATTATATTGCTCACAGCCTTTTGCGAAAATATTGATTCATTTACTGAAAGTTGCAATGTGTGTATGAAACATGATAGTGACTGTACACCACACTCCTTCATACCACCAACCATATTTGCTGTGGAATCTCTTAGTACAAAAAAAAATTTTTGTTGGAGATCTTATACTCATTCAGAACAATTGTGTAGTTGTTCACTTATTATTTCAGCTGTATGTGAACCAGGGAAAGGAACAACTCTAAGCACAGCTCTACATTGTTCAAACTCATCTGAAAGCCAATGGCCTGTCACACTCAGAAATGGAGCATTATTTGTTGAAGCTGTCCAAATGTCTGTGGTCAAAGAAAGACTGCTAATTTCATCGAGCGATGTCTGAATTTTTGCTTTTACTTTCATAAATATATCCGGGATTATTTTGTCTGTGAACTATTTTGTTGATGGAATTCTGTAATTAGGACAGAGTTTTGCAATAAGCCTTTGGAATCCAATGTCAGATGTTAAAGAATATGGTTGAATATCAACAGCTATCATTTCTCCTAACAAATAATCTATCTTTTGGGACTTGTGATCGCTAATATTCCAAATTTTACTCTTTTCTAAAACTGATTGTATAGTTGGTTGAACTTTTTTTTTTGGAGGCTCATAGTTGCTGCAACTTGCTTCTGAAGTACTTGGCTGTGACCAATCATATTGCCTTTTCAGGTTATCCGTTTCAGGTTTTGCTTCATCTGAATGAATATTCTTAATGTGGTCCAACATATTTGTCGTTGTATAACTTTTTCGTAGATTTGCCACCTCTTGATATGGTGGCTTTACATAATTTACAAATACATTTACTGTTATCCTTAGGATGAACATCAAAATACTTCCAACAATAACTGGTTGACATACTGCTTTCCTTATAAAGTGTAATTAAATATTTAATTATTTATATCTCTATTATAATCGAGATTCTAGAATCTAGAGTTATCTTTAAAATTTTAAATTTTTATTTTTTAATATATCTGAAAAGTAAGAAATAAAATGATTTACATTAATAATGAAAACATGCATAGTTATTAGTAATAAATAATAATGTTGATAACTGCTTTTTCTCAGTATTAATTTAAATTAATAGTAAGTAATAATTTAATATTAATTAATTGATAATAACTCATTACTTATTAGGTGTCATTAATGAAAGGCCGATTAATCGGTAGTCGGCCGATTTCCAAGGCCGATTAATCGATAATCCGTAATCGTCTACTTGGCTTATCCGTTCACCCCTATTTAATAGTGTAGTAAGGTAAGTAGTGTAAATATGATTTGTTTTTAACTGTGAAATATTAAGAATTTATTGCATCTTTTTACCTTAAATCTCAAGCTTTTGATTGGAGGTTCAGCGTAAGGGATACCATAATAAGAATGAAAATCTTTCCCGTCCAGTGAGACTTCCTTCAAACCTCTGACTATTCCTTGTTTTACTTTAATTAATGGGGCTTCGTTCGATTCGTTCTGGGCGTCAGAAATATAGAATGATAAGGTGAAGAAAAAGGCTATAAAACAAGTTTCCATTTGACTTTTATATTTTAAATATACGGGTTCTCAATATTTGTGCATCTGGAAGTAAGGAGATGGAAATTATTTTTCTTTGAATAAGATTAATTTTTAATTTTTAATTACAAAAGAAAACTTTTCTATAAAATATACAATAAAATATACTATTTAAATTTCTCTGATAAACAAGAGAGAATATTTCATTCAGAATATTTTAACAGTAATATAAAAAATTAGGGATAATTAAGCTTTTATTAAAAGACCTGAAAGAGAAGGGTCGTAATTAGTGTTACAATTAAATAATAAAAGGAGACTTACTATGAATTTTTCAAAAGATTTGTTGATCCTTGAAATTTCTTCATATACTAATTCAATATAATTAAGAACGCTACGCAGTTATATATTTGAGAAGAAGGCGGCAATAGATATGATAGTAAGAAAGAGTTGAAAAGAAAATATAACTCAAACTTTATACCTTCGAATTCTGAGGACTTGTAATGAACAAGCAAAAACTCTTACATTTTTAATAACATCTAGACTTAAAGATGATTTGATAAAAAGAGACCATGATTTAACCGGGAGTTTGTTTTGTAGAAAAAAATGTGCTACATTGATACAAAAACCAAACCACCAACTCTACAAACTCCTATCAAGGAGAACTTAAAATATATATAAAGTATATACACTAGATAAATTAGTGGAAGCATATAAGCAGTTTTTATATCCTCCCACTGAAGAGTTGCAATGAGAGCAGTATCATTGCAATTACTAAAATTAATATAACACTACAAATAAGATTAATTCCTGTGAAGGAATTCATGACACTTGACAGCAGCATGTCTAATTGGTCTTTCTCTGATTGAAATTGTCTGAGGTTGAGTCTGTAGAGATTTAAGCTGACAAGGTAAATTTATACCTGAAGTTGAAGGCTGAACATCTGGGACAGCACTATTACCACTATCTTGAACTAGATTTGAAGGTGAGGGATCAATTTGATCTGAAGTTTCATCTTCTTGACTGTCTGCAAACTCTGCACTAGATAAGTCACTGCAGATGCAGATGAATTTCTCAGTGGGGTCGTCTCAACCTTGTGAAATTCAACTCTTTAAAAACTCAACTTCTAGAAATCTCCCTCTCAAAGACACCTCCTAACTTTTCTATTTCTTTCGATGGTTCCCCCATCTCTCCTGTCGACAATATAAACATCCTTGGTCTTCACATAAACAAAAAAATGTCTTGGAAACCTCATATCACAATGGTTGCTAGGGCAGCCTCAAAGAAGCTGGGAGTTCTTTTTAGACTGCGAGAATTTTTTTCTTCCTCGCAGTTACTCCAATTATACAAGGGTCTCATTCGCCCTTGTATGGAGTACTGCTCTCATATCTGGGGTGGCTCAGGTTTCACCCGTCTTTTGGATAAGGTTGAGTCAAAGGCTAAAAGACTTATAAACTCTTCCGCTCTTCTTTGTTATTATTATTTTTATTGTTTTTTTTTCTACTTTACTTTTATTTTTCTTACACCCCCTCCTTGAACAGGGCTATGCCCGTGAGTGGTGGTGATGTGTAAAAAAAAAAAAAAAAAAAAAAAAAAGATTTGATCATCGGCTTCACCACTGGTTACAGAATGAGTGATAGACAGCTCTAAAGGGTACAGATGGCAAATTGAATGATGACAAGTTTGCCCATCTCCCTTTTTAACCAAAACACTTTTAATCTTACTATCATGACCAACGATAACATCCAAAACTCTGCCCAAAAGCCAGAAGGGTCTTGGCTTGTTGGGTGTCTGAATTAAAATTATGTCTCCTACCTTTATTCTGTTGGTACATTCTGACTGGTAGAGATTTCTACTTGTTTTTTTTTTTATTTTTTTTTTTTTTTTTTACAAAACGCCACCAATCACGGGCTGAGCCCTTTTCAAGGAGGGGGCACACACATAAGGACAAAACTCACACAAACGCACATACCTAACGCACAGCCCTCAGGTGGGCACAGACGGAAGACTTGAAGAGTGGAAGATTAAATACAGTTGGAAAAATAGAAGATGGTAGAGAATTCCACAGAATAGAGGTGGCTGGAAAGAAGGAGGCACCACAACGGGCTAGCCTGGGATTCCCCACGTCCACACAAAATTGGTGCGAAAGTAGGGCACCCCTCGTGCAACGAGGACGACGCAATGGTGGAGGAATGCGAGAGGCCAACTCCCTCGAGCACCTGCCATTGTAGTACCTGTAGAAAAGAGATAGCGCGCCAACGTCACGTCGCAGAGACAGAGGGTCAAGTGAGTTTGAAAGTAGGGGACAGTTTATTAATCTATTAGCTTTTGACTCAACCCTATCCAGAAGAGAGGAGGAGCCGGAGCCCCCCCAAATGTGAGAACAGTACTCCATACAAGGACGAATAAGACCCTTATATATTTGGAGTAACTGCTCAGAAGAAAAAAACTCTCGCAACCTGAACAGAACTCCCAGCTTCTTAGAGGCAGCTTTAGCAACCATTGTGATATGTGGTTTCCAAGACAGTTTGTTGTTTATGTTTAGACCAAGAATGTTAATGTTATTTACAGGTGAGACGGGAGAGCCATCGAAGAGGATAGGAAAGTTGGGAGGTGTTTTTGAGAGTGAGATGTAAAGAAGTTGAGTTTTTAAAGAGTTGAATTTCACAAGGTTGCTATGACCCCACCGGGAAATTCCATCCAGATCGGCAAGAATAGAATCGGAAAGTTGAAGACGAGAAGCAAGTCTAGAAGCAAAAGAGGGAGCAGATTTGAAATGAGTAGAAGAATGTAGAGTTGAATCATCAGCATAAGAGTGAACAGAGTTAGAAGTGCAGTGGAGAAGATCGTTAATGAAAAGTAAGAATAAGGTTGGAGATAAAACAGAACCCTGAGGAACACCACAGTTGACAGAAAAGGAGGAAGAGGTCGCTCCATCTACAACTGCCGAAATGGAACGATCTGAGAGAAAACTAGACAAGAGTAAGCAAAGAGAAGGAGGAAACCCAAAGGAAGGGAGCTTAGAGAGTAGTGACGCATGCCATACCCGGTCGAAAGCCTTGGAAATGTCAAGCGCCACCACACAAGACTCCCCGAAGTCCCTAAGGGCAGAAAACCATAGATCAGTAAGATAGGAAAGTATGTCACCAGTTGACCTCGAGTGACGAAAGCCATACTGGTGATCAGAGAGAAGAGAATGAGACTCCAAATGATCCAGGAAATGAGAGTTGAGGAGAGTTTCAAAAATTTTAGATAGAACACAAGTTAGAGCTATAGGTCGATAGTTAGAAGGGTCAGAACGGCTACCTTTTTTCGGGATCGGCTGAACCAACGCACGCTTCCAGCATAGAGGAAAAGTATTAGTATTAAGGCATAGAGAGTAGAGCTGAACGAGGACAGGGGCCAACTCGGAAGCACACTCCCTCAGAACACGAGGGGGAATGCCATCCGGGCCACTGGCCTTCCTGACGTTCATAGATTTCAGGATCCCATGCACCCGATCATGAGTAATTATAGGTAGAGGCATGGGACACCTGAGAGGAGAAGGAGTAGGAGGAGGGATGCCAGAATCGAGCAGGGTGGAATTAGATGAAAAAAGGAGGCCGAAGAGATTAGCCTTTTCAGAAGGAGTATTAGCAACAGAACCATCAGAGCGAATAAGAGGAGGAAAGGCAGATTTGGCGTAAATTTAATAGATAAGACTCATACCATAATTGCTTAAAGGTTTCTAATACTTTTCCTTGAGTACTTAGAGTTATGGATAAGTCTTGCTGTGAAGGAGGAAGCTGTTTCCATATAGGTAAGGAAACTTTATTGAATTTAAGGTTTGAGTTGCCATAAGGCTTTAAGAAAGAATTTGGAGAAATGATTTCCAATTCATTTTCTGATGACCTATAAGTCAAAGGTCTTGAATTAATTAATAAATACATTTTTCTAAGTTCCTTATTATCATCCTCTACAAAGAGGTGTCCAGTGAAGTCTACACCAGTATGATAAAAAGGACGCACAAAATTCACCCTATGATGAGGAAGGTTTGTCATTTTGGGATATTTAAAGGGAATACTATTGAATTTTATGCAGACGATGCATTCAGACAAAACATTTTTCACAGCTTTTCTGACCTTGGCAATCCAGAAACCATTAGATCTGATAAAGTTGATGGTAGCTTGAACACCTAAATGCTGACACCTAGTATGAAAATCACTGATTATCAATTTAGTGATGTGATGATTCTTGCCAAGAAGAACTGGATTTATCACATCATAGTTATACAGCAGAGTTTTAGCTATTCTCCCTGTAGACCTGAGAATGCCATTATCATCAATAAATAAATTGAGTTGGTTAACTATTAATGGAATTTCATCTTTCTTATAATTTTTAGGAATGAGATTTCCCTTGAAAAACATTGCTGTTGCATTTGCTTCAACCAATAGAGTTGGAATCTTCCATCACTATTTTCATCAAGCCCCTTACTCCTACTTATGAACTTGAAGATATTAGAAGTTACCCTATAAAGTTTATGTATACTGGAATAATCCTTTAAGGGTAACAATGATTGTGTAACATCCACAGACAGGTGACATTGTAAAGTCTTTTCCTTATTGGCCTCCGACAAACATTTAAGTTTACTAACAGGCCACTGAGACTGATTTTGAAGTATCCAAGAAGGACCCTTAAGCCATAATGGCAACTTAGAAAGAAAAGTAGAGGTTGAAACACCTCTGGTAATTAAATCTGCTGGATTTTCAGCAGTATTGATATAAGGATAGGAAATAGATACTTTTAACTCTTGTTCAACTTGCTTTTGATCAAAGAAATTTCCTTGAGTCTATTGTATACAAAAACATTCTTATTTTTGGCTCTTCCAGACAATAGCCATGAAAGAACAATATGAGCATCTACAAAAACTTTTATGTTTTTGAACTAAACATCAGAAAATTCTGATAATATTGACTTAACCCTAGAATGGTATCGCCGGGTCAATTTGACCCAGCGTTGGCTTTAACTTAACATTCCAGAAAAGTGTGTTATGATAATTTCATGAGGTCTCATATAGCTTCATCATTTGAAGTAATATAGAAGAGGGTAGGTAAAAATTTTTTCTAGCTTGAACCGTTTTCGTTATATTTTGCATTTTGGGTCATTTTGACCCGCCATTACCAATACTGTAGGGTGAAATTAACTCGTTGAAAAATATAAATTTTCGTTAGTTTATGGTACTTCGCAACAACAAGTCTCTCACTCCACTTACCCATTCCCCTTTAGGCATCCCCCTACCCCTAACCCCCTCAACCTCAAATTCAAACGATTTCCGCATCGTCAGTCAGTTTCCTTATTAGCCTTTCTGTTAGTCGAACATGTTGTTCATGCGCTCTCATTTTTACTGGCTCTTCTAACCGACGATTATATACCTTACCATAATTGTGCATATACTTTATAATACTTTTTGTAAAACTAATCTATTTGCAATTATATTTGAAGTCAGAAATCATAGCATTTATAAAAGCTTTATAATCTCACCATCATCCAAGAACATCCAACATCATTGCTTCATCGTCAATTATTTATCATCGCCCAAATCAAAGCCCTTCCATATATATTATATATATATATATATATATATATATATATATATATATATATATATATATATATATATATATATATATATATATATATATATATATATATATATTCTTAGGTTATAATAATAATAATAATAATAACAATATTTTATAATGGCCAAAAGTAAATTTACCTAAGAGGATATAGAGTCTGCTCTTGACATCAGTGCTCTTGACATCAATTCTTCAGATTCTGAGATTACAAAACCATTTTACATATCAAATAGAAATGTTACAACCGATAATTGGTTCAAGTCAATTCCCTTAACGCTTGACCTCCTCAACAACTGTGGAATGACGCTAGTCGGAACAATAAAAAGCAACAAGAAGGAAATCCCAAAGGAAATGAAGGAGAAGCAAAACAGAGAGATTGGGTCAAGTGCCTTTTTGTACACCAAAGAAATGACTTTGGTGTCATATGTACCAGCAACTTCAAAAACAAAGAAGAAGGTAGTGCTTCTCCTGTCTTCAATGCACTCACAACCTACACTGGGACAGTCTGGAAAACCTGAAATTATTGAGTACTATAATAGAACCAAAGGTGGAGTTGACTCATTTGATCAAATGTGTGCAATTTATTCATGTGGAAGAAAAACAAAACGGTGGCCGTTATGTGTATTCTTTGGAATGATTAATGCATGTGTCATAAATTCGTGGATAATACATAACGACAATATGGTTCGCAACCGTAATAAAAAAATGCCAAGGCGCAACTATATGACGAAATTGGCTATAAATCTTATAAGACCATGGGCAGAACACCGGCTAACATTTCAACAAAACCCAGTTGAAGAAATAATTAGAAATGTATTCTTCCATCCCTAAGCCTGCACCTACAAGAGATGGCAATAAGCCAGTGATGGGCGAATGTACCTCGAATAGGAAGAGATGTGAGTTGTGTAAGCCCTCCAATGACAAAAAGTCACGATACAGTTGCCACAGATGTGATAAGGCAGTATGCTTAGGACATATCTTTCCATTTTGTGTGAACTGTGCAAAATAGCAGGTACTATTACATATATATATATATATATATATATATATATATATATATATATATATATATATATATATATATATATATATATATATATATATATATATATATATATTAGGGTATGGAGCGATACAAAATTTTTACCGAAACCGATACACGATACCTAAAAATATGCCGATACTTGCCGATACCACTACCGATACCGATATTTTACTCCTATACAAAATTTTTACCGATACCGATACTTAAAAATATGCCGATACTTGCCGATACCGATACCGATACTTCACTCCATCCCTAATATATATACAAGTAATCGTCTTTTTGAATTACTAAATATACTCCATCTTTACTCCTCAGGCAAACAGTTCACTTAGGCCCTAGAAGAATGTGCAGTATCACGATGAAACCCCTTAACCTTTATCTTCGCCTACGCAAAACACCATCTCTGTAAGAACAAGAGGTTTATGTCTTTTTTTTTGTTTTTGTTACTGTTGTCTCTTTTTTCAAGGAAAACACATATAATTTTCAATTATTAAGTTTTTTTAATTTTTTATACTTTTTTACATTTTTTATTGAATAAAAATAAAAAAGAATAGTGTTTTTTAACATTTGTTTTGTATTTTTTAAAAAAAATAAAATGCATATTTTTTTTTAATTTTTGAAAACTGGGTCCAATTGACCCGTCGTTACCAATAGTGTATGCAAAAATAGCGATACCATTCTAGGGTTAATATATTTAAAAAATAGAAACACAAACAATAATTCTAAAGAGGGCAGAGCCCTAGATTTGAGGGGAGCTACTTTGGCTTTAGAAAATATTAAATTTGAACTTTGACCTATGCTATAAACTGCAAAACCATAGCAAGATGTTGATGCATCACAAAATATGAATAATGCATTTGAAGCTGAAGGTAAGAAAGCACATATTTCGATTTCAATATTTTTGAGTTAATTTAACTTTGAACAAAGAAGTGACTAAGAGGATAAAACATTAGAAGGGACTTTCTCATCAAAATTTAGACCCAATTGTCATAAATTCCTGATTAACAACCGGCCCTTTAACTTCACACGCAAAAATAGATTGAGGGGATCAAAAATCTTTGAAACAGCTGATAACAATAACCATTTAGTATCTGCCCTTTCATTCACTGAAAAACTTGCCAGTTTTAATTTATCTGAATGAGGATTGTAAAGGTAACCCAATACCTTATCTCCTGATTCTTGATGTTGTATTATTCTACCATCTTCTTGCATTACACTTCTTAATAACTCATCATTTGAGTCCCAACTTCTAAGATGGAACTCACCAGCTTCCATTTTTTTTTTTGCATTCATGATAAAGTTCCTTTAAATATTGAGGGTCATTGCCACTAAAGATCAGGTTGTCAACAAAAAAATTATTTGATAAAACCTGAGTACATTCATCATCTGGGTATGACTGAGCATGATGTTTGACGATGTAGTTGAGGATGATTGGGGAGGAAGTAAAACCAAACACAATTGTTGAATACCGATAAGCTTTAATTGTCCATTATTTTTCCAGAAGAAACAGAAGCGATTGCGGTCTTCCATAGATTTTAATTTGATCTGAAGGAAGGCCTGCTTTATATCAGATAACATAACAATCTGATTTGACCTAAACCTAAATAAATGTCCTAATAAGGAAGTCATTAGATCTAGCCCAGTATATGCTGCTTCATTTATAGATGGGAGTGAATTTATCTTTAAGTGAGCAATTGAATACAGGCCTGACTTTCGTAGAAACTTGTTCATCAGTTTTGATAACAGGCCTGTGAGGAATCCAAACATAGTTCTTATATTCAGAGGGAGACACCCTAAATTCTTCAATAATGCCATCAGCCAACTGTTGTTAAAACATCATTATAAGCTTTAACTAAATTTTTTCTCTTTAAATTGTCATAAATCCTGTTAAGTGCTGAGAGAGCTATATTATGATTAGAAGGCAGCAATGATAATTTTTCCTTTATCCAAGGAAGATTAATGTGGTATTTTCTATCCTTGAATTGCATACCTTTTCGGAATTTTTTAATCTGTATCAAAGCAAATTCAGATTTATTATTCATATTTTCAAAACCTAAGGATTCAATCTTGAACATATTTTCTAAACCCTGTTCTACTTCAGAATCTGTTAAAATGTGACTTAGAGGACTAAAATATGAATGAACAGGATTCACGACAGCATTAAGCAATGTCTAATTTTTTTTATTTGATTTTCATTTTGAATGTCTGAAGAAGGTTCAGGAAACTTAACTTGCCTGTGATAGAGAAAGTTCGTAACATTCCCAAAAGGGATGATAGATCCATCTTTCAATTTAAAAGCTGATTCACTCATGCATTTGACTAGTTCCAGCATAGGAGAATACTCTATTAAATCTGTGCCCAAGAAGGCATCCAATTCAAAAAGTGAGTTATTGACCTCTTTAAACCCATCATCAGCTAATTTGTAAGATTTATTTTTTAAATTCTGGAGTGCAGTGTCCATAAAATTGACTTCATATTTTAACTCAAGATCCTCATCTACCAAAAGAGGAAGTGGGAAGCAAAATTTATGAATATGAACATCAAGTGAAATTTCCTTTAAAGTGCGGATACAAACACCTACCTAAATAAGTTCTAATATTATAATTTGTACCCTGTTGATTTTCCATAGATATGCTAAGTTTATCTAGCACTTTCCTTGAAAGGTAAGTACGTTGAGACCCACTATCTAAAAGGCATCGAATTGAGGTTGCAATTTTGCCTTTACCCACCTTTATAGTTATAGTAGGTAATAAATGCAATTTATTAATACCTTGACTTAGGCACATATGACTTTCTAACGACTGTGTTTGTCTACTACACAAGGCAGTGATATGATTCTTTCTATTGCAAATCTGGCAACTAAAAGACAGTTTATCATTTAATTAATCCAGGGCACTGATCTGCACTCTGCTTAGAGCTGGAGCACCTACTACACAGTTTAATCTCATTACACCTCTTGACTCTTGAATCATAATTTTCATAAACATTACAATTTGTCATCAAATGACTTTGAGATGAACAAAATTTACACATTTTGGAATAATTTTTTAAATTTGAACTAGATGTATCAACACTACCTATAGTATCACTTTTATGCACAGTATTAATATTCGTTTTAAAATTTTGTAATGATGCAAAGGCATTATTTTTCTCATATGGTCTTGATGTCTCATCAGACCTTTGAGTTTGATCGTTCCTGTATTTGAGTTGATAATTATCTGAAGGGTTGAATTGTTTAAAGTTAGATTTCACCTTTGATTGATATTGAGGTTTAAATTGGTGGGCATGCTGAAGTGTTTTAATTTGATTTTGACTACTAATTTTATTCTGATTATTTGAAGTTTTCACTATATTTTTTATGATCTCATTATAATTCTCAAATATCTGATTTAGATCAGGATAATTGGTATCTAACTTACGAGTAATTTCTCTCACTACTACATTAGGTAATTTAGACAAAACTATGTGGCTCAGAATCAATAGCCCTGCAGGCTCCTCTAGAAATTTAAATTTATAACTTTCCAGTTCATACACTAATGTGCGAATTTCATTTAAATAAACTCTAGTAGTATTATATGATGGGTCAAAGGTAGGCTTTAGACCAATTATTTTTTTAATAGTTTCATCTACTATAAATTTTTCATCTAAAAATTCTTTATTAAGTACTTCAATTGTTCTTTCATAATTTTTATCATTTACAGAAAGATTCTGGATCAATGAGTATGCATATCACTTTAACTTATTTTTCAGGCAATGCAATTTAACAGTCATTTATGTTTCTCTGTAAATCAAAATGCACCTTTAAATTTTCTAATAAATATTTTATAGGCAAATTTATCCATTTCGTTACCTTCAAAAAAACACAATCTAAAGTCCTAAGTATGGATTCTCCTAAATAAGTACAAGTACTTGAAATATTTTGAGAATTGTTATCTGACGTTGCCTTAGAACTATTAATTTTATTTAATTTTAACTTGATCGTGCATTGATACTGAACTACAGAAGATAGTTCATCACCCTAAAATTCTGGGAGAATGGAATCTACATCATTATCTTGGTACATTTTTAAAATAGCATCATCCTTTGATTTTATTTCCTTTAACAAGGACTCTGTTTCAGCTCTTATACTTTCTATATATCCAGAATTACTTTCTTCAGTATTGCCAACACTATCCAACTGAGAAATATAATTACTTGAGAACAGCAAATTTAACACTTAAATTAGTTATCACCAAATTTCTAGCATTAGCCAATCATAGCAAATAGTTCCATTTGGAACATTTGTCTGTGATTAGTCTTGTTAGGCCCTAGTGGCTTATAACTGTCTCTATTTCCTTAAATTCTTACCCTTAGGTGGCTATAGTAACTTTCATATTAGCCAACTCGCAATCACACCTAAGAAAACCATTCAGCCTGTAGCCTAACAATAAAACATGCGGTAGGATTAGGCTTTTATATACAAATATTATAAGACTTTTGAGGCTCACTTAGGCATATTGAATTTATTAAAAACCAAAAAAACACAATTTTAAAAAGAACACCAAGCTAACAATGACAATAAAGCCTATGCAGCGGCCTATGTTGTGATTATGATATACTAGAAATTGACGGCAACTATAAATTTCAATAAACTGCTGTAATAAAAGACAAGAGAAACCAGGAACTTGCAACAAAACTCTTCAATAGAGTAAGTCTTTAAATTCAACTGGAGCGTTGAAAATTTTGAATATAAATTCATTAACAAATCTTTTGAAAGATATAAAAACTTAGGGTTAAGCTTTTATTAAAAGACTTGAAAGAGAAGGGTCGTAATTAGTGTTACAATTAAATAATAAAAGTAGACTTACTATGAACTTTTTCAAAAATTTGTTGATCCTTGAAGTTCCTTCATATAGGAATTCAATTTAATTAAAGAACGTTTCGCAGTTATATATTTGAGTAGAAGGCAATTGATATGATAGTAAGAAAGAATTGAAAAGAAAATATAATTCATACCTTATACATTCGAATTCTGAGGACTTGTAATGAACAATCAAAAACTCTTACATTTTTAATAACATCTAGACTTGAAGATGATTTGATAAAAAGTTATCATAATTTCACCGGGAGTTTGTTTTGTAGAAAAAATGAGCTACATCGATACAAAAAAACAAACCACCAACTCTACAAACTCCTATCAAGGACTTAAAATATATGTAAAGTATATACACGATAAATTAGTGAAAGCATATAAACAGTTTTTATTGTAATAAATTATAACATTATACAATAAATTTATTAAACACAGTTTGTTTCGAGATTCTTCAAAATTTTGAATTTGATCAAAAAAGTAAAGTAGCTCTACTTTGAGTGGACATAGACAAGTAATCTTACGACATCCACATTCTGGTGTGGTTTGTCATCCCTTTCGTTGCTTTTTTTCTAAACCTTGTTGAACATATTTTTTGATAATACAAATGGCAGAATTAAATTTTGTGAGAAATCTGGCAGAGCCTCTACTATAACTCGTTTAAAAATGAACTAGAATATGCTTATCGGTATTACGGGTGGTTGAAATGATGTAAAAGTGGTAGGGAGTCAACTGATTATTATTAGTGCACAGACATCCAACGATAACTACTGACAAAGCTCATTTGACACATGATGGATAAATTGTTCGTTCACATTGTCTGTTACAATTTTAATTAAACTAAGGATGAGTGCAATATTTTTATCGGAAGCTTGTCATAACGCCTTAATTAAGAGTTAGTGATGTTACTGCGAAGTTATTTTCATGGCTGCTTTATTAATATCAGATATGTGCTACATTTTAATTAATAGAAAGTTTTGGATCACATCAAAAGGAAAAAAAATTTATAAGACTAAATTCTACTATTTTAATGTGAAGATAGTCTTCAAAATGTGTGTGTATGTTGTGCGTGTTGTGTGTGT
>SEYY01009445.1:22500-24566 GCA_009176605.1 Armadillidium nasatum | reverse complement strand
TATATATATATATATATATATAGAGTGTCTAGAAAGGAAATTTTATTATTGTTTTGTGTCTCTACTGTGAATTTAATACATAAAATACTTACTTATAGTTCAATTAAATTTCGGTACCTGTACTTAGACGATAGTTTAACATTAGTACCACATAATTTTCTCATAAACAATTTCTTTCCCCATTTGATTCATCTAACTGATACAATCAAATTCACTGTAGAGACACAGAACAATAATAAAATTTCATTTCTAGATTTCCTAATAATACTAAACAACGAAGAATTATAATTATTCAAAGAACATAGAAAATCAACCAATCGCAATCATCTCCTACATACTTTTTCTGAACACCTCTTAATATATAAAACAAAAATATCATTTTCAATATTTTCTTACGATCATTAATAATTATCATAGACCTTATTTACATATTAGAAGAAATCAATCTAGTAATACGACAATTCTTATCACTTGGCTTTACACTTTATTTTATTAATAAACAATATTTTAAAGGAAAATTACATTTACACAACGACCATAAATCTATACCACTTGATATTCCTAAAAATACAATCGTAGTATCATGTAATGAAACAATTAGATCTTAACAACATACCTTAACCATATTATGCAACATACATCTGATCTTCGATTTTCCTGATAAAATCTCTTGTTCTCTAATTAACAATAACACAACCTTTATTGAAAAAATAAATAGTGTGTATATGGTCCCTTGCAATACAAGCATCTCCTCTTATTTTGGTGAAACTATTAAATCTCTAAGAATAATGATAGGAAAATATAAAGCTGATATAAAAATATGCAATAGAATCACCGCAATTTTCGTACATATTACACGTCAGCACAAAATAAATTGGGATAATACGAATTTTATTGTTTCATCAAAGGCGAAAAATCTCAGTAGATTAGTGGAGTCATTTTTTATCAAATCTTTACAAAATTTCAGCATTTCCTCCGGATTTTTTAACGGGATTACCCCAAATCGTCGACAGGAAAATTGGGATCGATATCGTTCATTTTATTATTTCTTCAAAAGGCGAGCGATTTTTTGGAAGTGCATTCAGCTCCTAACGGATTTCAGGATTTCCCTCCTGTCGACGATTTGGGTATAGCGCCTTTTTTAAACTGGACGCATTTTTGACAGGGTATTTAAAAATAATTTTTAATCAATTTTTACATACAATGAATAGTAGCCAGATTACATAATTTGTCGCCTAATTTTAGTTTCAGTGTATTCTATACATTTGACAACACATAGGTTTCTTGTTTGCTTTCACAATTTATTTTTCCAGTTTTGTCTGAGGAGGGAGAAAGATAACTTCTCCGAAACGTAACGCTTAACATTTTAACTCTCCTTTCTTGAAATGTATTTTTTATTCCTATTGTTACATTCGTTTTAGTGTTTTACTTTTTATTATTTTATTAAGAGTTGTTTTAAAAAAGAATATATATAATATATATATATATATATATATATATATATATATATATATACAAATAATATAAATAAATATATATAATATATAATACTATATATATATATTATATATGCTTTTTTTTGTCTTTTTACTATTTTTTTTCAAACCCTCTTTGTTCTTTACATAAGATTATAGAGTAATTAAATTTGAATATTATACTTAGTATTTTATTTTTTATCACATGTTTTATCAAAAATAATTAAATGTTTTATGCTGAAAAACATAAAAATTCATTCCATTAATATCCTTTTAATAAAATATTGAAGAAATCTTTCCCGGAGTACTTGTGTGTTTCAAGCAGAGAAGAATTGTGAAAACACTTTGAATTAACTTTTTCGATCGTTGTAGTCAGCAGTGACAATTAAAGGGGCTAATTTATTACATTTTAAATTTTAATTTAATTAAGGGTCACTGAAAATAGAATTTAATTTTTTTAATTTCCAAATTCTTTATTTTATTATCAGGTTTTTTTTTGTTTTTTTTTTTTCGAAAACTTTATCTTCTGTAAGATCTAAGTAATCGAAGCCCTATTAATTGATCTTGAGAAATGAGTGACCTTTGCCAAGT
>SEYY01009445.1:5000-10000 GCA_009176605.1 Armadillidium nasatum | reverse complement strand
ACCCTCTCAGCCCTCTAACTATCGTCCTATTTCTTTAACCTCCGTTCTTTCTAAAGTTTTCGAATCTATCCTTAACAGGAAGATTTGGAAACATCTCAATTCTTCTAATCTTATCTCAGATCGCCAGTATGGCTTTCGAAAGAAACGCTCTACTGGTGATCTTCTTTCCCTTCTCTCTGACTCTTGGTCCTCTGCTCTTCGGCATTTCGGTGAATCTTTTTGCTGTAGCGCTGGACATATCGAAAGCTTTCGATAGAGTCTGGCACAAAGCTTTGATTTCCAAACTTCCCTCTTTCGGAATCTATCCTTCTCTCTGTGACCTTCTCTCTGATTTCCTTTCTGGTCGTTCTATAGCAGCTGTTGTAGACGGCCACCGTTCATCCTTTAAATCTATTAATAGTGGTGTTCCTCAAGGATCTGTCCTATCCCCAACACTTTTTCTGTTTTTCATTAATGACCTTCTCTCTATTACTTCATCTCCTATCCACTCCTATGCTGATGACTCCACCCTTCATTATTCTTTTCATTTTGAAAGACGCCCCTCCCAGCAACAGTTAATAGAGGCAAGGAGGGTGGCCTTGGAGCAACTAACCTCTGATCTATCTCTCATTTCAATTGGGGCAAAGAAAACATGGTCGTTTTCAATGCCTCAAAAACTCAATTCCTTCATCTCTCTACTCGACACAATCTTCCACACAACTATGATATCTTCTTCGAAAACACTCAACTCAAACCTTCATCTCTCCTTAATATTCTCGGTGTTTCTTTTTCTCGTGATCTTTCTTGGAAAGATCACATTACCTCTCTTTCTAAACAAGCTTCTAAGAGGTTGGGTGTTCTGAGGCGCCTTCAGTATTTCTTCACACCACCCCAGTTGCTTGCTCTGTATAGGGGTGTTGTTCGCCCCTGTATGGAGTATGCGTCACACATCTGGGGTGGTTCCACACACACAGCTCTCCTGGAAAAAGGTGGAGTCTAGAGCTTTTCGCCTTATCAATTCTCCTGCTCTCACTAATTCTCTCCAATCTCTTTCTGCCCGTCGAAATGTTGCGTCACTCTCTCTCTACTATCGCTATTACAATGGACACTGCTCTTCTGAACTCTCTCGTCGCATACCTCCTCCATTTAAGAAGGGCTCGTGCGACTCGTCTTTCTACACAGTCTCATCCTTTCTCTGTCCAACTCTCTGACCCCAGACTTAACCTCTATGCTCAATCTTACATTTACTCTACTGGTAAAGTCTGGAACACACTTCCTTCATCTATTTCCCAACTACCTATGACTTAAGCACCTTTAAACGCCGTGTATCAGGTCATGTCGGCCTTTAATTTGACCATGTTTCCGACTTCACTCCCAACTCTGGTGGAACAATGGTAGGCCTCTGGCCTTTGCCCACCAGAGGAGAAATAAAAAAAAAAAAAAAAAAAAAAAAAAATATATATATAATTCAAATATTTCCAAGCAACCATTTATAGGGATTCCATTTATTCTTTAATAGAAGAGAAGTAAATCTGAAATAATAGAAGCAAAGATGAAAAAAATTTAAATCATGTAAAATATATAAAATAAAATACATGATATAAAAGTTATTTTTTTTTTATTTTTTTTTTTTTTTAAAGATTTTCCCGATTTACTCTCAAATAGAATAAGAAAATTAATTTATAATATATATATATATTATATATATATATATATATATATATATATATATATATATATATATATATATATATATATATATATATATATAATATATATATATATATATATATATATATATATATATATATATATATATATATATATATATATATATATATATATATTAGGGATGGAGCGATACCAAAATTTTTACCGATACCGATACCGATACCGGTATCGGTATCGGAAAATATGCCGATACTACTACCGATACCGATACCGATACCGATACTTTACTCTTATCCAAAAATTTTGCCGATACCGATACCGATACTGAAAAGGTCGATACCGATACCGATACCGATACCGGTATCGGAAAAAATGCCGATACTTGCCGATACCGATACCGATACCGATACTTCACTCCATCCCTAATATATATATATATATATATATATATATATATATATATATATATATATATATATATATATATATATATATATATATATATATATATATATATATATATATATATATATATATATATTAAGTAGTATTTTTTATTAATTCTGGGTTAAAATATCATTGTTATAAAACTGAAAGCAATACCCCTTCATCTTATAAATTGAAATAATAATAAACTAAGTGATAAAAGAAATTGTAAAAATATTTGAGCGTTAATTTTTTTATTATTATTATTATTATTATTATTATTATTATTATTATTATTATTATTATTATTATTATTATTATTATTGATTCCTTTCTCTTGTACGTAGATTCCGAATCATTTTTTTTAAATGTAATTTAAAGGGGATTAAGTGCTAAGTCCGTAATGTTTTTGAGGCCAATGGCTGTTATAAAAAATTTAATGAATGACCATATTATGAACAGATTTAATGTGAATTTAAAGTTATATATATTATATATATAATATATATATATATATATATATATATATATATATATATATATATATATATATATAATATATATATATATATATATATATATATATATATATATATATAATATATATATATATTATATATATATATATATATATATATATATATATATATATATATATATATATATATATATATATATATATATATATATATAATATATATATATATATATTTACTCTCACAGTCTATTCACAATCTTGGGGTGGTGTCTACTGCAAACTGCATTCATTCTCCAACCCTCACCCCTTCACCAATCTTTTCCACTCACTAATATCCTCCGTCAACCGCATACCTTCCTACCATCTCATCCATTTGTCCCTCAACAATTCCTTGACCACACTCATCCAACCTACCCTCCGTATCCTCCACCTCTCGCACCCTCCACTTCTGATGCAAATACCTTTTTATCCAGTCTCTCCTCATTCATCCACAAAAATTCCCAAACCATCTCAGCATGCTATATTCAGCTCTCTCAGCCATACTCCTTCTCTATCCACTCATCTCCATTATTCTAACATTCCAAACCCTATCCCTTCTAACTATATCACTTCTAACTTCTTCAGACCCTTCATTTCGAAAACTTCAACCATTTTCTCTTTCTCGCATTCAACCTTCATATACTTCGTTCCCATACAGAACCACCGGTAAATAGCATCCCTCAAACTTTCTCACCTTCACTTTTCTTAGCAACCATCCTATTCTGCAAATATCCCCCAAACCCCCAGCACCTTCTCCCCTTCTCTTACTCTATGACCCATTTTATCACCCTCACTACCATCCCCTCCCGAAAATTCACCCCCAGATATTTAAGTAAATTATCACACTCCAATCTCTCCCTCCCCACTAATTTACATTTCCTCTCTCCCATCCATCCCCATTTTTAATCCACACAACTTTACTCTTACCCTCACCTATTCTTAAACCCAATACTTCCACCAGTATCTTCAAATTCTCCTGTGCTTTCGCCAAAAGTACAGCATCATCCGCAAGCAACAATACATTCGCATCCAATACACCCTATTGCTTCCTCATTCTCACCTCTACCCACCCTTTCTATCATCCTCATTATATATAAATACAGTAAATTAAATAATCCTGGAAACATTATGCAACCCTATCTCAATCCATGATTTATATCTGAAAATTCAGTCTTCATTCTATTTACTCTCACACATGCTCTACTATTCATATAAAATGCTGTAATAATCTCCAGTCTCTTCTCCTCAATTTCATGCTCTTTCAAAACCTCCTGCAATTTACTACTGTCCATTTTATCCTAAGTTTTTTCCAGATACAAAAAACACATAAGAACGTCTTTCCCATTAACTACTTTTCTCCTCAATCATTCTTAAAGTGAAAACCTGATCCATACACCTCTTCATTCTCTACAAAACCCTGTTCCTCTCCTATCAATTCTTCAAATCCTATGCTTAACAATAAAATTCTACCTTACACTTTTCCCACTACGCTAAGCAAACTATTCCCTCAATAACTCACAACTCAAATTTTTCACCCTTTCCTTTATACAAAAGGGACCACACACGCATCTTGACAATCTTGAGGCACCTTTCCCATTACCCAAAACTAATTAAACAATCATGACCACCATTCTACCACACCCTCCTCCCTTTCCTATAACATCTCTCTTTCCTATAACATTTCTCCGTCTATTCCCCTTCCCTCACCTCCCTATATATATTATCACCAATATAATATATATATATAATATATTATTTTAAATATTTTTTTTTACTATAATAATTTATATATATATATATATAATATAAAGTATATATATATATAATATATAATTTTTTCTATGGAAAAGGCCAAAGTACAGATATATTCATACTGTGAAAAGGCCACAATATAAATATGTTCACCCTGTGCTACAAGGAACTCTCACGAATAGGGTAATAACAAAATCAGTTTCTAAATTAAGTGTCGATTGGAAACAGGCTTCTATCAGAGACAAATGGCTGAGAGAATGGTATTAACCAACCAAAAGTGTATTGGATCCACCCAGCTGTTCTGAAAGACTAACAGTAACCTTATAAAAAAGGTCAGGGTAACCCGTTGAATGACAAATTTCTCCATCTGTCAGTTCACCGAGATCAATTCCAAATGAGCTATCAGCTATGGGACATGTTTCGTAGTGTCAAACATATATTATATACAAGCGTATAGTTCGAATACGACTGCAAAACGACCTGTCACAGTCCTCTTCTCCCCAAGGTGCATTGGGTTTTCCGATTTTAGTTTGTAAAGGCTTCAAAGAATCCAGTAAGATACCATCATCAACATCACTTCATCAATGCTGGAATGGCTGAAAAAAGTACAGATGGCCAGAAGAAGCATTCACATTTTATTAGAGTTTTATTATTA
>SEYY01009444.1:0-39141 GCA_009176605.1 Armadillidium nasatum | reverse complement strand
TTAACCTGACGACCGAAGATTGCCGTGGGATTGTGGCTAAACTGATAGCTGGTAAGTTGCGGTAGGATCGTAGCATACTGCCATATTACACCAAATATATATATAGTTTACATTTTTGTAACAATTTTCTACGCACTCATGAATTTGACTGATAAAAAGACGCTACAAAAAGTGCGCTGCCAAACGTACGATGCCGTCCATCGCTCTAAAACTGTAAATTCGTTGTTATTAAAATAAATAAAATTTTGTTTTTTTTTTTTTTTTTTTTTTTTTTTTTGTTTATTAAAAAAAATAAAAATGTTTTTCTACGACGTTTAGTTTTTTAAATATTTAAGTGGTTCAAACCGAATCTGGCATAAATATATATATATATTAATATAATATATATATATAATATATATAATATATATAATATACGGTGGGCAAAGGCAGAGCCTCAATTCCACCAGAGTTAGGGGGAAGCTGAAACTGTAAAATTAAAGCCAACAACCTGATACAGCGTTTAAAGGTTTTAGTCATAGAAGTTGGAAAATAGACCAAGGGAGTGTTTCCAGACTACCAGTAAAAATATAATATTGAGCATATGGTTTGGTCAGAGAGTTGGATAGAGAAAGGATGAACTGTGTAGAAAGACACGAGCCCTCTCAAGGAGAGTATCGACGAAAATTCAAAGACATCCCATTGTAATAGCGATGTAACAGGATGACGCAAATTTCGAAGGCAGAAAGAGAGAATAGTGAAGGAGAGTTGATAAGCGAAAAGCCTCGACTCCACCTTTTCAAAGAGCGGTAAAAGTTAACCCCCCAGATGTGAGAACATGCTCCACAGGGGCGTATAACACCCCTATACAGAGCAAATGGGGTGGTGTGAAGAAAACGGAAGGAGCCTCAGAACACCCAACCTTTAGAGCTTGTTTAGAAAAGAGAGGTAATGTGATCTTCCAAGAAAGAAACGAAAAAGAAACACCAAGAATATTAAGAAGAGATGAAGGTTGAGTTGTTGTGTTTTCGAAGAAATTTCATAGTTGTGTGGAAGATGTGTCAAGTAGAGAAATGGAGGAATGAGTTTTTGGGGCATTGAAAACAACCATGTTTTTTCTCCCCAATGAAATGAGAGATAGATCAAAGGTAGTTGCTCCAAGGCCACCCTCCTGCTCTATTAACTGTGTTGGGGGGCGCCTTTCAAAATTTGAAAAGAGTAATGAAGGGTGGAGTCATCAGCATAGGAATGGAATAGGAGATGAAGTAAAGAGAGAAGGTCATTAATGAAAAGAAGAAAAAGTTGGGGTAGACAGATCCTTGAAAACCACTATTAATAGATTTATAGGATCAACGGTGGTCGTCTAGAGCAGCTGCTATAGAAAGACCGGAAAGAAAATCAGTGAGAAGGTCACAGAGAGAAGGATAGATTCCGAAAGAGGGAAGTTTGGAAATCAAGCTGTGCCAGACTCTATCGAAAGCTTTCGATATGTCCAGCGCCAACAAAAGATTCACCGAAATGCCGAAGAGCGGGACCAAGAGTCAGAGAGAAGGGAAAGAAGATCACCAGTAGAGCGTTTCTTACGAAAGCCATACTGGCGATCAGAGATAAGATTAGAAGAATTGAGATGTTTCCAATCTTCCTGTTAAGGATAGATTCGAAAACTTTAGAAAGAACGGAGGTTAAAGAAATAGGACGATAGTTAGAGGGTTGAGAGGGGTCCCCCTTCTTCGGCACAGGCTGAATGAGCGCACGTTTCCAGCAAAGAAGGGGAAGTAGAAAGACATAGACGAAATAGTTTACCAAGGCAGGGTGCAAGCTCGGAAGCACAAGTTTTGAGAACCACAGGAGGGATACCATCAGGACCGTACGCCTTCTTAGTGTTAAGCTCAGAGAGAGCAGAAATGACATCTTTAGAAGAAATTATAATTTTAGGCATAAATGAGTTGGGGGTTGAAGGAGTAGGAATAGCTCCGGAATCGTCTAAGTTTAGAGTTTGAAGAGTTCAGCTTTAGAGGAAGGTAAAACGCAGTTGAACCGTCAGAAGATACTAGAGGAGGGAAAGAGGAAGAAGCAAAGTTAGAGTTGACATTTTTTGCAAAATGCCAGAAAGGGCGAGAGGAAAAGGAAGCCAGAAAGATTATTGCATTTGCGACGGAGAAAAGAGTTTTTGGTATCTCGAAGAATAGATTTTGCACGATTCCGGGATGAAATATAAGTTGCATGAGTTTCAGGAGTTTGAAGACGACGGTAATCCCTGAAGGCAGCATTCCTGTGCGGATAGCACGAGAACAAGCAGAGTTAAACCAAGGTTTGTTAGGTTTAGTAGAAGGGAAAGAATATGGAATGTACGCCTCCATGCCAGAGAGAATCACCTCGGTTATGCGCTCTGCACTCTCCGAGGACCCCTCCCACGGAAACAGTAATCATTCCATGGAAAATCAGAAAAGTACAACCGCAAGTCAGACCAGTTAGTGGCACCGAAATGCCAGAAACGTCTCCTCGCCGAAGGCGGGCCGTTCTTGCGGAAGACTTGAAGAGACAGGACAAGATACGGAGATAAGAAGATGATCGGATGAACCCAGAGGAGGAAAGAGTTTAACAGCATAAGGAGAAGGATTAGAAGTTAGAAAAAGATCAAGTATGTTGAGTTCATCACCAAGACGGTCAGGGATACGGGTAGGGAGATGCACCAACTGCTCAAGGTTGTTCTGGATAGAAAATTGAAGGCAAGTTCACCAGCTGGATCATGAGAACTAGATGAAAGCCATTGGCGGTGGTGAACATTGAAATCACCTAAAATGATGATTTCGGAGAAAGTAGAAGGAGAAAGAATGTGTTCTATTTTGGAGTTAAGATAGTCGAAGAATTTTGGATAGTCTGTAGAGTTAGGAGATAAGTAAACAGAACAAATAAATTTAGTTGTAGAGTTGCAAGAAAGTTTAAGCCATAAAGTAGAGAATTCAGAAGATTCCAAATTAGAGACACGAGAACAGATAACATCATTGCGCACATATGCGCAACATCCGCCTTTGGCTGAAAATTGAGGATATAGACAGTAGGAGGAAACAGAGTAATATTTGCTGTCATAGCACCTGAGTTTCAGTTAAGAACAGGAGCTGAGGTCTAGAAAAAGAGTGGTGGTGTTCGACAAAGTGGAAATTAGTAAAGAGACCACGAATGTTGCAGAAGTTAATGAAAAAGGAAGATCGTGCACCAGGGCAAGTCGGCATAGAGGTCTTGGTGGCGCCAACCCCATCACCGGAGGCCACCAACTCCCAAGTGGTGATGGGGGAAGGAGTGTATGAGGGGCTATCTTTGGAATCCGCCCCTCTTGGATTCTCTGAGGCAGATTTATGTTTTGCCATTTTTGAATTGATTCAACAGGTAGTGTAAGTGTAAGCGTTTGTAAATTTGTAGGAACATGTGAAGAAGGAGGAAGGTTGGAGCATAGGCACTCTAATGTGAGTCAAGGGTACACTAGAAACCCTCTGAGAAGATGAAACGCGAAAAGGAACGAACCAAAGGGCAACGGATTGAAACGGAATGGTCCAGCCCATCCTATCACCCCGTGTGTAAAACCCAATGGGGGGTACTTTCATCGCCTCGGACTGCGCTACGTCCTCCCCCTATATATATATATATATATATATATATATATATATATATATATATATATATATATATATATATATATATATATATATATATATATATATATATATATATATAATATATATAATATATATATATATATATATATATATATATATATATATATATATATATATATATATATATATATATATATATATATATATATATATATATATATATATATATATATATATATATATATATATATATATATATATATATATATATATATATATTATATATATATATATATATATATATATATTATATATATATATATATATATATATATATATATATATATATATATATATATATATATATATATATATATATATATATATATATATATATATATATATATATATATATATATATATATATATATATATATATATATATATATATATAAAAATAGGATTCACATGGATCAACATGAGGAGATCAGGTTGAGGGGGATCTCGCTCTCGGCACCTTCTCACCCCTACTATGCCCACCGAGAGAGCTGATCCCCAACTGATCCCCTCACGTAGGTTCATGTGCCTTCCCTGGTGCATGCGTATCATATCAATATTTAACAAACACACCCTGGACTTTTTTTATTCTCTTCTGCCTTCTTTGTGAAACCCCTCCCGTTCTCGCCTAAAAACATCTAGTTGTTTCGATAGTCATATGATTAATTGATACTGTTTCTTTAAGATTGTATCTTACTCTCCTATTCCCTGGAAACATGTCTAAAATCTCTGAATGATGGTTCAAAGGTGATATCTTTGTTCGTTCCTGAGTCCATCGAGTGAGAAATGTACATAAATATGTTACCTTCATTTGAAATAAGTTTGAAAGCACATGATCAAGATATCGGAAACCATATGATCAGAAATTTAAGATGGTAGATGGATGACATTTTAGTGTTTTGGTACGATGTGTGCTCTGGATCGCTCTCTCGTCACCTCCTCATCCCTATCCCACCCACCGAGAGCGCTGATCTCTCCTGAACCCTCAGTGTAGATTCTTGTTTCACCCCTGGACTCTCGTACCATACCAATCCCTTGATTGCATACCCCTTTGACCCTTTGTTCCTTCCCTTCACAGAGACGTATGTGAAAGTCACTGAACCTCTGAATGTATCAACGTGTTCCGCTATAAGACGGTACCAGTGTCAGCTTCTTGTTCTATCTTGAGGATTTTTATGGGGGGGGGGAAATGAGTGATATCGAGGGATGTAGCGGGCGATTACCTCGTCATGCTCTTTCCTGAACGTTTTTTAATAACTTACCCTCCTATTTTTCTATGAGTATGTCTATTTTTTCTAAGTTTCTTCAAACTTAATATATCGAAAGTGATTTAGGTTAGTCTGTTTGTTTAAAGTTAGGTGATGAGTGTAAGGATATTTGAAGCCTTGATATTAGTTCTTGTTTAAGAAATGTAGGTAGTATTTAAAATTATAATAACTTTCCATGTTAGAATGTGGAGTTTTTACATGTATTAATAGTTGAAGGTTAAATAAAGTTTGGTTTCTGATATTGAAGGACATTATTTTATCTAGGTTGTGTGCTAATAGTATGAAATTAGTATATTGAAATAAATAATTTATGTTTAACGACTGAATTGATGATTGTTCAGTTTTGTTATGCTTAAATATACTTTTATTCCCTGTACAGTTTTCCTTATTTTCATATTTACCTGTACTTATGTACGTATTCATCGGCTCTTGAGGAAAACTATCCTCATAAATTTATTATGATGTACATTATCTTATCGACCAATCAGATGACTAACAAATGTAGAAGCTGGCTTAAATCTGTGTGAGTGCGTGAATTTAGGTAATGGTTTAATGTTATTAGTGAAAGAAAAACATTTTGAGCCAACAAAGTTATTCCTGTTTTATGTATTAGTTCAGCTAAATGATCTCATCTATGTATTTCTTTATTTAAATATGTATTCTTTGCTTATGCTACTGCGTAAAAACAGGTATTTGAAGAAATATTATTAGTATGTTATGGAAAGTAACGTAGAAAGATATATAGTTTCGATAATTTATCTTAGGTATATGATCTCCTCACACATCCTTATCTCTGTGTTTAGCAAAATAACAACCATCTCTATTAAAAATCATTAAAAACATCCAGAGTATCATATATGAACGTTAGGAAATAGTTAGAATATGTATGAATAATAAAAATATATATAAGTAAATTAGACTTCAGATTGAAAAATTAATTTATTATTCGTGTTAGGGTTATGAATAATGAAGAAAAATAAGAAAAATTTTTTTTCAACAATGGATCCTTCCCTACTTCAATGCTCAGTGTTTATGATAAGTTGTGTATAAGCAGTTAGTTCCTTATAAAATGTGTTAGAGGTATTAGGATTTAAATGTTCATACGTTAAAAGTTAGACAATGTATGATGTAATAAGGTATGTTTTGAAGATCATATGATATAAATTATGTGTTAGAGGGATTACGGCATGACTTTTTATCATATTAAAGGGTTAAAGTTAGAGGATGTGAGGAGTATTAAGGAACATGTTGAAGAACGTGAGACGAAAATGTAAGTAATAGTTCTGAAAATTATATGTTGAAGATATTTCGGTTTGTCTTTGGTCATGCTTAAATGTTGAACTTAGAATAATCATAGAGATAAATGTTATACGAAAAAGAGTTTGTGGTAAGAAATATATGAGTTAGAGAGAGGTATGCTCTTCTTTGATCATGCCTTAGTGATAAAGGTAGGCTAAATACAGAGTTTCATGTTATATATTAATGAGGCATGGGGTGTGAAATGCATATAAAGACAATAAATGATTTGCTAGAGGGAAATAGACATGTTGTGGGGTCGGGGCAACCCCTTTTGTTTGTTGATTGAGTAAAGAATTACTGGACAGCCACTCAACCAAAATTAGACTCCAATGAGGGTGTAATGAAATCAAAGGCGAGTTTTTCGTTTTTATTCTTACAAAATAAAAATAGATCACTCCAGAGTGGATACAGACCAATACAAGCAATTGAAGATAACACAAAGACAAAACAAAGACCCAGTCTAGGGTAAACGTGGTTTGCAAGAAAGATGTAAGTAGAATCTTCTCTTAGTTAGAACGATCAAGGGGTATTCGCAAGACAAGCAGACATAATTTTGAAGCTGGTGCTATGTTAGGAACACTTACGTCTTAACCAAAGAATGTATTTGCCACAACACCAAGAAAACGAATTTGATAAGACCTATGCTAAAGTCTGAGAGCGCCGAGAAATGCGTCTATCTTCCAAAGTGGCTGCCCGAGAAATGGAAAGCGTGATTCACCGAAAGCTTCAGTTTGCTGCTGAAAAAACCAACGACGTATTCTAGCGAAAAGTCTCTAAAACTCTTTAGAGATTTTAACATGACGTCACCGTTGGTAGCCGCTACAGAACCTCCCTCCAAAGGTGGCAGTGGTTAAAGTCTGAAACGAATGGGACGACGGAACCAATCTGCCACTCTTTGCACGAAGAAGAGTAGGCGGGCGAACAACTGATCTACCAGGCGAAGGAGAGGAAACAGAACTGGAGGAGCGCTATGCAGGCGGAGGAGTAGAAAGCGCTGACGGTGAAAGAGGTGGTAGAGGCGAGCCAGTAGAAGAAGAAGGAGGAGTAGGAAGAGTAGGAGGTGGAAGGCGATCTGGCGCTTGATGTTCTGGAGGGGCGAAAAAGGGTAAAAAAGGTGAGTCCTCAAAATCGTCCGGAGGGTCTGGGGACGCTTCGAAAAATGCAGGTTTGAGTCTATCGACGGAGACAACCTCTGTCCTGCCAGGGAACTGCAGAAGGAAGGTTTTCTCCCGACGGTTTAAAACCTCATAAGGTCCCATATAGCGAGCCTGCAGCTGGGCCGATGAGAGTCATGGCGGACAAAAACATGCGCACAAGTTGAAAGATCTTTCGGGATAAAAGAGTGAACGCGAGCGTGAGTTCGTGGAACAGAAGGTTTCCACGAAATAGAACACTGACGAAGCCGAGAGAGATAAGTATAGGGGTCGGAATGCGAAGAAGAAACAGAAGGGTCAAAAAATTCACCCGGAAGACGGAGAGGAGAATCATAAACCAATTCGGCCGAAGAGCACTGAAGATCCTCTTTCATTGCAGAACGAATGCCGAGAAGAACGAAAGGTAATGCCTCTGTCCAACGCTCCCGAAGAGGATGGGCAGCTAGTGATGCCTTAAGCTGCCGATGAAAACGCTCTACCATCCCATTAGCTGCAGGATGATATGCAGAAGTGCGAATGCGGTTAGTGCCAAGAAGGGACATGAAATCACGCCACAAATGTGACTCGAACTGACGACCTTGATCAGTAGTGATCGTCTATGACACTCCAAAACGTGTGGCCCAGTGAGCTAAGAAAGCCTTAGCAACTGTTTCTGCAGTGATGTTATGAATAGGGATGGCTTCTGGCCAGCGAGTGAAACGATCGACACAAGTAAGAAGGTAAGAACAACCGTCTGAAGGGGGAATAGGACCAACAAGGTCAATATGAACATGCTGAAAATGTTCACGGGGGGGGGGGGTAAAAATTTACAAAGGGGCACCTTGGTGTGACGATGAACTTTATTCCTCTGACAAGAAAGACAAACGCGGGTCCAGGTTTTGAGATCTCGCTGCATGTTCGGCCAGACGAAACGTGAAGCAATCAGCTTCTGTGTGGCCGAAATTCCGGGGTGTGCAAGGTCATGCAGTGAGGGAAAAACCTGTTTTCGGAAGGAGGAAGGAACCAATGGTCGAGGAGGACCTTTAGAAGTATCACAAACAAGAGAGCGAGCAATACCAGGCAACTGGAGAGATTGTAACTGAAGAGAAGTATTATCTCATAATCTCATAATCTTCCTTCCTACCACTACGATAATCTTGTGTTTCTGCTATTGTTCTCCTAATAGAACAGATTTTTCCTCCTTTTTTGAATATCTAACTACTTCTCACGAGACTGTTACGTCTTCACATCCAAATATTGAGGTCCTCTATTTAGGGGATTTCAATGTACACAACACTGAATGGTTGGGTTCCTCTCATACTGATCCAGGAGGGGAGGAGGCCGAATCATCCAGCATTCTCAACGATCTGGAGCAACTGATTAAAGAACCAACACACATTCCGGATCGTCCCAACCAATTCTTAAACACTCTTGACTTATGTTTCACTACTAGTCCTTCTCTCTATAAATACGCTGTCTTCGCACCTATTGGTAAATCTGACCACAACCTAATTACTCTTAATTTTCAAGCTTTCTCTCCAACTGCTCCACCCTGCCCTAAGCGTATCTTCTGGCACTTTGATCGGGCTGACTGGGAGGCTTTGCGTTGCTTCTATGCTAACTATCCTTGGATGGACTGCTTTGTCTCTGAAGACGCGTCAGTCTCCGCTCATAAGGAGGGGGCTGTAATCGTTGATGGGATGAGCAGGTTCATTCCTTCTTTAACTAAATCTTTTTCTCCGCAAATCCATGGTTCGATCGCGCCTGCTCTCTTGCCATTCAGGCTAGAGACATTGCGTATCGAGAGTGGAAAACTCTCCTTCTCCTATCACTCTTGCTAATTTTCATTCTGCTCGGAATCGTTGCAGGGATAGTCTTCGACGAGCAAAGCAGGCTTTCACTAAAAGAAGGTGTGTGGAGCTCCTAAACTCTCCTACTGATAAATCTTTCTGGCCTCTTGCCAAAAACATCTCTAACAACTTCTGTAAATCTTCCTTTCCTCCTCTTATTCGCTCTGATGGCTCTGCTGCTAACACTCCTACTGAAAAGGCTAATCTCTTCGGCCACCTATTCTCCTCTAATTCAACCCTGGAAGACTCCGGCAACCCTCCTCCTACTTCTTCTCCTCTCAGAGGTCCCATGACTTTACCTGTGATTACATTTGATTAGGTGCATGGGCTTCTAAAATCTATGAACGTAAGGAAGGCAAGTGGCCCGGATGGCATTCCTCCCCGAGTTTTAAGGGAGTGTGCTTCTGAGCTTGCTCCTCCCCTCGTTCAACTCTACTCTCTATGCCTCAATACTAATACTTTCCCTCAGTGTTGGAAGCACGCATTGGTCCAGCCTATTCCGAAAAAGGGTAGCCGCTCTGATCCTTCTAACTATCGCCCTATAGCTCTCACTTGTATTCTGTCTAAGATCTTTGAAACCTTTCTCAACTCTCACTTCTTGGATTATCTGGAATCTCATTCCCTTCTTTCTGATCATTCATCAGTATGGCTTTCGACGTTCGAGGTCTACTGGTGATATACTTTCTTATCTCACAGATTTATGGTCTTTTGCCCTTAGGGATCATGGGGAGACTTGTGTGGTGGCGCTTGACATATCTAAGGCATTTGACCGGGTATGGCATGCGTCACTGCTTTCCAAGCTCCCCTTCTTTTGGTTTCCTCCTTCTCTTTGCTTACTTATGTCTAGCTTTCTTTCTAATCGCTCCATTTCAGCTGTTGTTGATGGAGCGACTTCTTCTTCCTTTCCTATCAATAGTGGTGTTCCTCAGGGTTCTGTCTTATCTCCTACTCTATTCTTACTTTTCATTAATGATCTTCTTAGCTGTTCATCTAACCCTGTCCATTCATATGCCGATGATTCAACCCTCCATTCTTCTACTAATTTCAAATCTGCTCCTTCCTTTGCATCTAGAGTTGCCTCTCGTCTTCATCTTTCCGATTCCATTCTTGCTGATCTGGATAGAATTTCCCAGTGGGGTCGTCTCAACCTTGTGAAATTCAACTCTTTAAAAACTCAACTTCTAGAAATCTCCCTCTCAAAGACACCTCCTAACTTTTCTATTTCTTTCGACGGTTCTCCCGTCTCTCCTGTTGACAATATAAATATTCTTGGCCTTAACATAAACAAAAAAATGTCTTGGAAACCTCACATCACAATGGTTGCTCGGGCGGCCTCAAAGAAGCTGCGAGTTCTGTTTAGACTGCGAGAATTTTTTCCTTCCTCGCAGTTACTCCAATTATACAAGGGTCTCATCCGTCCTTGTATGGAGTGCTGCTCTCATATCTGGGGTGGCTCAGGCTTCACCCGTCTTTTGGATAGGGTTGAGTCAAAGGCTAAAAGACTTATAAACTGTCCCGCTCTTTCTAATTCTCTTGACTCTTTATTTTTGCGACGTGATGTTGGTGTCTTATCTCTTTTCTATAGGTACTACAGCGGCAAATGCTCGAGGGAACTATCCACCCGTGTACCTCCACCTTTACGACGTCCTCGCAGCACAAGGGGTGCAGTTTTCGCGCATCAATTTTGCGTGGACATAGGTAACTCCAGGCTTGTTCGCTGTGGTGCCTCCTTCTTTCCAGCCACCTCTGTTTTGTGAAATTCTCTTCCATCTTCTGTGCTTCCTGCTGAATTTAATCTCCATTCCTTTAAGATCCACGTCTGTGCTCACCAGCGAAATTTGCGTTAGGTGTGGGTAGTGGGTTGTTTTTATCTCTTCTATTGTTCTAGCACCACCTCCTTGAATAGGGCTATGCCCGTGAGTGGTGGTGTTATGTAAAAAAAAAAAAAAAAAAAAAATCAGGAAGAGAGGTGTCCTCTGACTCCTGTGCCTCTGCCATGCCTTCATAATCAACCGGGGATAGAGAAGAACTTGCATTTATCTCTATCCTAGAGAGAGCATCGGCAGTGTGGTTATCCACGTCATGAATGTGCCTAATGTCAGTGGTAAATTGAGAGACATATTCTAGATGACGTGCTTCTCTGGGAGAGTGACGTTCATTGCGAGACTGCATGGCGAAAGTGATGGGCTTGTGGTCAGTCAGAATGTGAAAGGAGCGTCCTTCGAGAAAATAGCAAAAATGTTTAGTTGCCAGATACATGGCAAGGAGCTCCCAACTGAAAGCACTGTATCTTGTCTCAGCCGGTTGTAGTTTCTTGAAGAAAAATGCAAGAGGCACTCAGATATCATTCTGGCACTGTTGCAGAACACCTCCAACAGCGAACTCGGAGGCGTCTACCTGAAGACGAGTGGGGGCAGACTCCTGCGGGAAGACTAGAAGATTAGCGACGGAGAGGGCAGCCTTGGCGTCGGAAAAGGCCTGTCGAGCAGTGTCAGACCAAGTGATCTTGGTAGATTGTCCTCTTTTCTTGCCTTTCAGCAGAGACGTCAGAGGTGTAAGAAGACCAGCAGCCGAAGGGATGAACCGATGATAGAAGGTTATCATACCAAGAAATTGGCGCAGTTGGCGCTGCGTTTCTGGAAGCGAAAACTGACGAATAGCAGCGACTCTATCCTGAAGAGGTTGAACTCCTGAAGCAGAAATAGTGTGCCCTAAGAATGTGAGTGATGGGACACCCAGAACACACTTGTCAGGGTTAACTCTGATGTCAAACTCCTGAAGTCTGGCGAAAACAGCCCGCAAGTGGGACTGATGCTGTTCATGGGAAGAACTGGCGATGAGTAGATCGTCTTAACCAAAGAATGTATTTGCCACAACACCAAGAAAACGAATTTGATAAGACCTATGCTAAAGTCTGAGAGCGCCGAGAAATGCATCTATCTTCCAAAATGGCTGCCCGAGAAAAGTAAAGCGTGATTCACCGAAAGCTTCAGCTTGCTGCCGAAAAAACCAACGACGTACTCTAGCGAAAAGTCTCCAAAACTCTTTAGAGATTTTAACATGACGTCACCGTTGTTAGCCGCTACAATGTCATTGATCATGTATTAATGATAAAAAGTTTAGTGAACTATGGTGAAATAAGATAAATGTTGAAAGATTTAGATAAGAAATGTATGTAAGGCTCTATAAAATACATGTTAGAGAGATGATGAAATGTGTTTGGTGATGTCGAAGTGTCAAAGTATATAAAGATTTTAAGGTATATGTTGGGAAGATTAGGGTATGAAATGAATGTTGATATCTATAATTGTGTATTGGAGAGATGTTAGTATGTCTTTGATTATGTTTTAATGATAAAAAGTTCTGTGAGCTATGATGAAATAAAATATATTTTGAATGATTTAGATAAGAAATGTATGTAATGATCTAAAAATTGCATGTTAGAGAGATGATGACTTGTATTGTATTGTATTGACTTGTATGCCGAAATGCTAAAAGTCAGTTACTATATGGATATTAAGTTATATTTTGAGAGATTAGGGTGTGAATTGCAATGTCAAGTTCTGTAAATTGTGTGTTAGAGAGATGTCGGTATACCTTTAATGATATATATGCAGAAAATTTAATTTGAATATAGAGAATTAAGTTTAATTTCTACTAGTTTATGTTTAATTTTAATGGAAAGTTCTGTAGATTGTATGCTAGATAGATGATGGGTTGACTTTGTTCATGCCTTAGTGATAAAGTTAAATTAGTCGTGGAGAATCAAATTAAATGTTTAATAGTTTTGAGGTGAATAATGAGTGAAAAGTTCTATAACTTGCATACCAGATAGATACGAGCATGTCTTTATTCATGCATTAAAATACAAAAGCTAGATTAAAAAACAGAGATTTAAATTATATATCAATGAGAAATAGGGTGTGAAATGTATATAAAGACTTATTAAATTATGTACTAGAGGGAAATAGGTATGTTATTGATCATGTCTTAATGAATTAAGAATTAAGATATGCGTTAAAAGATTTATACCGGAAATGTATATGAGATTCAATAAATTGTATGTTAGAGAGATGATGCCATGTGTTCGACCATGTCGAAGTGTTAAAGCATATGGAGAAAAAGCTATATGCTGGAGGGAATAAGGTATGAAATATATGTCAAGTTCTGTAAATTGTTTGATTAAGTAAGGATAGCATGGGTTTAGTTATGTCGAAATGCTAAAAGTTCGATTATATATGGATACTAAAATTTATGTTGAAGGGAATAGGGTATGAAATGTGTGCCAGAAAGATGTCGGCGTGTCTTTGATCATGCATAAGTGTTAAAAAGTAGATTGTATATTGAGTTTTAAAGTAAACGTTCTGGAATGTGGGGTGAGATATGTATATGAAGGATCAATTAATTATATATTATATGGGCGACCATGAAAATTCAAATTATATATTCAATAGTTTTGGTTGAACAATGAATGTAAAGTTTTATAATTTGTATGTCAGATACATACTAACGTGACTTTGTTCATGCATTAGTGATAAAAGCTAGTTTAATGTTTAGATTTATGACGCATACTGAGAGACTTAGAGAAGAAATGTGCAAAGTACATAAGTGTTGCAGACATGCTTGAATGCAGTGAGAGAGCATGGATTCAGTGTAAATAAACACCTTCAGTTTGTGTTAGGGAAATATTTTGTGAGACATATTTTAAAGGTGCTGGTTAATAGCATTAAATGAGTGGGATGTATTTGTTAAAAGTAATATACATGAATTTTGCTTTGATATGTTAAGTATAACAGTGTGTGTGTAATGGTAAAATTTTAAACTAACTGGTTTTAGTTGGTTACAATTGCTGTATATGCGAATAAATGTATATGTGATTGGATAAGTTAGTGAGTGTATGTGGTCATGACTGACCCCTTATACGTATTACGTACTTTACTAAACAAAATAAGGTTAAAAAACGTTAAAAGATTAAAAACTTACAAAATAAAAAAGAAAAAATAATAAAAAAAATATCAAACTTACAGACTAAAAATGAAAAACAATAAAAATTCAAATGAAACAATAAATGTAGAAAATAAAATTGAAAAAAACGATATGAAACTAAAACTAAAAATAAATATTCGAATTAAAACTCTAAACTTTAAAATAAAACTTGAAATAAACAAATTACTTACAGTAAACAATTTAAAAACTTACAAAATAAAAATGAAAAACAATAAAATTTCAAATGAAACATTAAAAAGAATGAAGATTACATGTGAATTCTTGTTTATACAATGAGTTATTTAGTAGAAGAAGCAATGAGTTGCTATATTAACTCCTCATGTATGAAACATACTATCACATGTTTATAATATTTTTGTTTTAATGGAATAAAGTAGCTGTTATGTTAGCGATGACATTAATTATACTATATTAATGAAAAATAGTTTCAGATAAGTTAGCAAGGGTTTATAATGCATGATTGTAAATCATGAATGAACGGAAAGTGAAGGGCTGCTGAAACTTAAAACTGTGAAGGTGATAGCTCATGAACTAACTGAAGGTCTGGATAAGTGAAATGAAAAGTATGAGAACCTCTAAGTAAATGTATAGGGATCTTAAAACGGAAAAGGTTTGAGTACCCGAAAGTGATGAAGCTGAATATCCAAAAGGAAAGGTTTGGTGACCTTAAAATGGAAAAAGGTGCTCGTCCTTTTTGGCATTTTGCAAAAAATATTAACTCTAAATTTTCTTCTTCCTCTTTTCATCCTTTAGTGTCTTCTGACGGTACAACTTCCGTATTGCTTTCTCTAAAGCTGAGCTCTTCGCTCAAACTTTTGCCTCTAATTCAACCTTAGATGATTCCGGAGATGTTCCTACTCCTTCAACCCGCTCCAACTCATTTATCCCTAAAATTGTAATTTCCTCTAAAGATGTCATTTCTGCTCTCACTGAGCTTAACACTAAGAAGGCGTACGGTCCTGATGGTATCCCTTCTGTGATTCTCAAAACTTGTGCTTTCAAGCTTGCACCCTGTCTTGGTAAACTTTTTCTTCTTTGTTTTTCTATTTCAACCTTCCCTACTTGCTGGAAACTTGCGCTCATTCAGTCTGTGCCGAAGAAGGGGGACCCATCTCAACCCTCGAACTACCGTCTCATTTCTTTAACCTCTGTTCTTCCTAAAGTTTTCGAATCTATCCTTAAAAGGAAGATTTGAATACTTCTCAGTTCTTCTAATCTTATATCTGATCGCCTGTATGGCTTTCGTTAGAAACGCTTTATTAGTGATCTTTTTTCACTTCTCTCTGACTCTTGGTCCTCCGCGCCTCGGCATTTCGATGAATCTTTTGCTCTTGCGCTAGACATATCGAAAGCTTTCGATAGCGTCTGGCACAAAGCTTTGATTTCCAAACTTCCCTCTTTCGGAATCTATCCTTCTCTCTGATTTTATTTCCGGTCGTTCTATAGCAGCTGTTGTAGGCGGCCATCGTTCTTAATTTAAATCTATTAATAGTGGTGTTCCTCACGGAACTGTCCTATCCCCAACACTTTTCTGCTTTTCATTAATGACTTTCTCTCTGTTAATTCATCTCCTATCCCTCCTATGCTGATGACTCCACCCTTCATTACTCTTTTCAATTTGAATGTCGCCCCTCTAAACAACAATTAATAGACGCAAGGTAGCCTCTAAACAGCTGACCACTGATCTATCTCGCATTTCAAATTGGGGCAGAGAGAACATGGTTGCTTTCAATACCACCAAAACTCAATTCCTCTATCTCTCTACTCGAAAAAATCTTCCACACAACTACGATTTCTTCTTCCAATTACACAACTCATACCTTCACATCTCCTTAATATTCTTGGTGTTTCTTTTTCTCATGATCTTTCTTGGAAAGATCACATTATTTCTCTTTCTAAACAAGCTTTTAAGAGGTTAGGGGTTCTGAGGCGCGTTCGTGGTTTTTTCCGTCACCCCAGTTACTTCCTCTATATATGGATGTTGTTCGCCCTATGGAGTATGCGTCACATATATGGGGTGGTTCCACTCATACAGCTATCCTTGAGAAGGTGGAGTCTAGGGCTCTTCGTCTTATTAACTCTCCTGCTCTCATTTTTTCTATTCAGTCTCTTTCTGCCTGTCAGATTGTTGCGCCATTCTCTCTATACCATCGCTATTACAATAGTCACTGTTCTTTTGAACTCTCTCGTCGCATACCTTCTCCATTGAGAAGGGCTCGTGCGACTCGTCTTTCTACACAGTCTCATCCTTTCTCTATCCAACTCTCTGACCCCAGACTTAACCGCTATGCTCAATCTTACATGTACTATACTGGTAAAGTCTGGTACACACTCCCTTCATCAATTTCCCAAACTTCCTATAACTTACACACCTTCAAACGTCGTGTATCAGGTCACGTCGCCTTTTAATTTGACCAGGTTTCCGTCTTCCCCTTAACTCTGGTGGAAATATTGTGTTGTCATTGGCCTTTGCCCACTAGAGGTGATATAAAATGTATATATATATATATATATATATATATATATATATATATATATATATATATATATATATATATATATATATATATATATATATATACATATATAATATAATATAACACACATGTTGCTATGGGCAACTAGATGTAAACAACTTACATAATTAAATTCTACTCAGAGTTACAAACACATCTTTTAGCAGTTTATTTAATTTTGGATTTTAAAGGTGATATATATATATATATATATATATATATATATATATATATATATATATATATATATATATATATATATATATATATATATATATATATATATATATATATATATATATATATATATATATATATATATATATATATATATATATATATATATATATATATATATATATATATATATATATATATATATATATATATATATATATATATATATATATATATATATATATATATATTATATATATATATATATATATATATATATATATATATATATATATATATATATATATATATATATATATATATATATATATATATATATATATATATATATATATATATATATATATAATATATATAATATATATATATATATATATATATATATATATATATATATATATATATATATATATATATATATATATATATATATATATATATATATATATATATATATATATATATATATATATATATATATATATATATATATATATAATATATATATTATATATATATAATATATATAAATATATATTTATATCTATATATATATATATATATATATATATATATATATATATATATATATATATATATATATATATATATATATATATATATATATATATATATATATATATATATATATATATATATATATATATATATATATATATATATATATATATATATATATATATATATATATATATATATATATATATATATATATATATATATATATATATATATATATATATATATATATATATATATATATATATATATATATATATATATATATATATATATATATATATATATATATATATATATATATATATATATATATATATATATATATATATATATATATATATATATATATATATATATATATAGGATGGACAGGTGGAAAATGGGGGGGAGGAGGAGAGATGGCCAATCGAGATGGAGGAAGTGAAGTATGCTATAGAAAAAATGAAAAATGGAAAAGCTCCGGTTGAAGATATAATATCATCGGAAGTACTGAAAAATGTATTTGAGGAGGGGGTGCTATGGATAACAGAGATATTGAACAAATACTGGGATGAAGGGAAAACACCTAAAGAATGGAACAAATCAATAATATGCCCTATATATAAAAAAGGGGATAAAACAGACTGTAGGAATTACAGAGGCATAGCTCTTAAACCTCATACAGCAATGGTATATGAAAGAATATTGGAAATGAGATTGAGAGAGTAAATGGAAGATAAGTTGGATGAGTGGCAGTAAGGTTTCAAACCGGGAAGATCGACTATTTATGGACTATTGCGGAAAGATGGCACAGAGAAGAGTAAATGGGGAAATTTTTGGTTACGCAGACGATCTGGCCTTGTTCGCTGATACTGAGGAAATTTTACAAGATATGATTGGAGTTTGAAATGACACTCTGAATACAGTTGGAATGAGGATTAATGCGGACAAAACAGAGGTTATGGTGATGGGAAAGATGCAGGAAAATTTGAACATGAGAGTGGGTGGCAGAACGCTGAAGCAGTCAGATCACTTTAAATATCTAGGAGTGTGTTTCGGATCTGAGAACAGTACAAGCCGTGAACTGGATGTAAGACGTGGCAAATTTAATAGCGCACTGATATCCTTATATCCGCTGATGAAGGATAGAAATGTCCCAAGGAAAGTAAAAACCATAATATACACTAGTATCCTGAGACCAATATTGTTGTATGGATATGAGGCGTGGGCCCTTAATACAAGAGAAAAAAGTAAAATCCAGTCATGCGAAATGAGGATATAAGAGAGGAATTGGGAGTGGAAAACATATTAAAATTCATTGAGAGGGGACAGTTGAGATGGTTTGGGCATGTGAAGAGAATGGATGAGGACAGGTATCCGAGGAGAATTAATGAATGGAGGCCGATGGGGAGGAGGGGAGTTTTAAGACCGAGAATTAGATGGAAGGATAACATCAGGATGGCAATAGAGGGGAGAGGGGGAGACATCGAGGATGGGGAGGAGATGAGAAGATACGAAGATAGACAACGATGGAGGGATTTTGTGCAGGATCACTGACTAAGTGAGATATATATATATATATATATATATATATATATATATATATATATATATATATATATATATATATATATATATATATATATATATATATATATATATATATATATATATATATATATATATATATATATATATATATATATATATATATATATATATATATATATATATATATATATATATATATATATAATCATAAAACCACTATTTTAAAAAATAAAATAAAATTTTTTTTTTTTAAAAATTTTTTTTTTTTTTTATTATTTAATTATATTATTATATATATTATATATATATATATATATATATATATATATATATATATATATATATATATATATATATATATATATATATATATATATATATATATATATATATATATATATATATATATATATATATATATATATATATATATATATATATATATATATATATATATATATATATATATATATATATATATATATATATATATATATATATATATATATATATATATATATATATATATATATATATATATATATATATATATATATATATATATATATATATATATATATATATATATATATATATATCTCCTCCTGTGGGCAAAGGCCAGAGGCCCACCAAATTCCACAGAGTTGGAAAAATCTTATTCTGATCAAAGGAGGCCAACATGTCCAGATACACGGCGTTTGAAAGTATGCAAGTGAAAGGAAGTTGGGAAAGCAGATAAAGAGAGTGTGTTCCAGACTTTACCAGTAGAGTACATGAAAAACTGAGCATAGCGGTTAAGCCTGGGGTCTGAGAGTTGGACAGAGAAAGAAGCAGACTGTGTAGAAGTCGTGTCGCACGAACTCTTCTCAGTGGAGGAGGTATGCGACGAGAGAGTTTAGAAGAGCAGTGTCCGTTGTAACAGCGATTGTAAAGATAGAATGACACAACAATTCTACGGGGAGAAAGAGATTGAAGAGAGTTAGTAAGAGCAGTAGAGTTGATGAGAAGAAAAGCCCTAGGCTCTACCTTCTCAAGGAGATCTGTATGAGTGGAAGGACCCCAGATGTGCGACGCATACTCCACACAAAGTCGAATAACACCCCTATAATGAGCAAGCAACTGGGTTGGCGTGAAGTAATTCTGATGGGCCTCAGAACACCTAACCTCTTAGAAGCCTACTTAGAAAGAGAAGTAAAGTGATCTTTCCAAGAAAGATCACGAGGAAAGGATACGCCAAGAATATTAGGAACAGATGAAGGTTTGAGTTGTGAGCTTTGGAAGAAGATATCATAGTTGTGTGGAAGATTGTGTCGAAGTGGAGAGATGGAGGAACTGAGTTTTTGAGGCATTGAAAACAACCATGTTTTCTCTGCCCCAATTTGAAACACGTGAAAGATCAGAGGTTAGATGCTCCAAGGTTACCCTTCTCTAATCTATCAACTGCTGTTGGAAAGGAATTTTTTCAAACTGGAAAGAGTAATGAAGTGTGGAAGAGCGGAGGACCAAGAGTCAGAGAGAAGGGAAAGGAGATCCCCTGCAAAACGTTTCTTAGAAATCCATACTGGCGATCTGAGATAAGATTAGAAGAATTGAGGTGTTTTCAAATCTTCCTGTTAAGGATAGATTCGAAAACTTTAGTGAGAACGGAGATCAAAGAAATAGGACGGTAGTTGGAGGGTTGAGAGGGGTTCCCCTTCTTCGGCACAGGCTGAATGAGAGCACGTTTCCAGCAAGAGGGGAAGGTTGAAGTAGAGAGACAAAGGCGAAATAGTTTTCCGAGACAGGGTGCAAGCTCGGAAACTCAAGTTTTGAGAATCACAGGAGAAATACCATTGGCACCATACTCCTTCTTAGTATTAAATTCTAATTTTAGGCATAATTGAGTTAGAGGGGGCTGAAGGAGGAGGAATATCTCCGGAATTGTCTAAGTTTGAATTAGAGGCAAAAGTTTGAGCGAAGAGTTCAGTTATAGAAGAAGTAAAACAGCAGTTGTATCGTCAGAAGATACTAGAGGAGGGAAAGAATCTAGCAAAGTTAGAGTTGACATTTTTTGCAAAATGCCGGAAAGAACGTGAAGAAGAGGAACCAGAAAGATTATTGCATTTTCTACGGAGGATAAATTTTGCACGATTCCTGGATGAAATATAAGTAGCGTGAGTTTCTGGAGTTTGAAGACGATGGTAATCCTTGATGGCAACATCCTTAAGGCGGATAGCACGAAAACAAGCAAAGTTAAACCAAGGTTTGTTAGGTTTAGTGGAACGGAAAGAATTTAGAATGTACGCCGCAATGCCAGAGAGAATCGCCTAGGTAATGCCTTTTGTACACTCCAAGGGACCCCTCCCACGGAACCAATAATCATTCCACGGGAAATCGAAGAAGTACGACCGCAAGTCCGACCATCTTGCCACACCGAAGTTCCACAAACATTTCCTTTCAATAGGAGGAAGGTCTTTCCTCCGGAGGACTTGAAGAGATAGAAGAAGATGCAGAGATAAGAAGGTGATCGGAGGAACCCTGAGGAGCAAAGAGTTTAGCAGTATATGAAGAAGGATTAGAAGTTACGAAAAGGTCTAGAATGTTGGGTTCATCTCCAAGACGGCCAGGGATACGAGTAGGAAGCTTTACCAACTGTTCAAGGTCGTTTTTGATAGCGAAATGGAAGGCACGTTCACCAGCTGTATTATGAGAACTAGAAGAAAGGCATTGGCGCTGATGAACATTGAAATCACCTAATATGATGATTTCAGAGAAAGGAGAAGAAGAGAGAATGTGCTCCATTTTGAAGTTTAAATATTCGAAGAATTTAGCATAGTCAGTAGAATTAGGAGATAAATAAACAGAACGAATGAATTTAATCTTAGAATGGCAAGAGAGCCTAAGCCATAAGGTTGAGAATTCGGAAGACTCCAAATTAGAGACACTAAAACAAACGACATCGTAGCGCACGTATGCAGAACAATCGCCTTTGGCTTAAAATTGAGGATAGAGGCAGCAGGAGGAAACAGAATACGGTTTGCTATCAGAACGCTAAAACATCTGAATTTTGGTCAAAAATAAGAGGTGAGGTTTAGAAGAAGAGAGGTGATGCTCAACAAAGTGGAAATTGGAGTGCAGACCGCGAATGTTGCAGAAATTAATGAAAAAAATAGACCGTGCATTAGAACAAGCCGGCAGCTGTGTCTTGGTGGCACCAAACAAACTCGAAGTAGAGAGACAAAGGAAGGGCTATTTTTGGAAGCTACCCTCCGGGGCTACTCCGAGGCTACCGAAGATGACTCTAATTTTGATTTTTTGTTTTTAAAACAAGGATGTGATCGTGTTAATGTTTAATGAGTGTAAAGGAGAGACTACTCTGTGTAGAAGAAGGTGAGTGCGTAAGGGAGCGAAGCATTGGGCACCGGGATGAAATAGGAAGTACCCTTAACATCCCTTTTACCCAATAAGAGGTGACCTCATCGCCTCGGAAGCTCTACTTTCCTCCCCAATATATATATATATATAGTATATATATATATATATATATATATATATATATATATATATATATATATATATATATATATATATATATATATATATATAGTAGGGGACACTTTTGAAAGGTGCCTGCGCCTTGTTGCAAGGCAGTGGCACTGTTGCATGGGATTGTTTTAATGTTGGAATCAATGTTACATGAAACATTGAATCATGTTGCATACAACATTACATTGAGGAACGGGGTCTTTTCCCTCCACGCTCTTTAGTGAGATATTTTTAATTCGATTAATCGGATAATCCGATAATTAATCGTATAATCCTTTTATTATTCCGGATAATCCCCTAATTAATTGTTAATCCCTTATTCCACGATTTTTTAACACTTAATCTTTAGAACCTCGCCCTTTTTAACTTTGTACGTGCTGACAGGCACGTGCCAAGCATTATTTGGCACTCAGGTCCTAGTGTCAGGGAGCAACTCATGCTCTTTCCTGAGAGCTATTTCTAGCTGTTTCTAACATCTTCTTGCAACTTCTAGCAATTTCTAGCACGTGGCATTCATGATAGTGTCTTTCAACATGAGTTGAAGGGCGTGCCAGTGCCAGTGACAGCTGGCATTGAGGGTCAGGTGTCATTGCAAGAGCCTCTTTGAAACATTACAAAGAACTCTTGGTGATAACGTCATGTGCGCATGTGCAAAAAAAAAAAAAAAACACACACACACACACACACGCACCATAAGCTGTGACATCATGGCATGGGCCATCTTGAGACCATTACGTCATCCGACTTCCATTTTTTCTTGATCACCTGGTTTTTATTTCCGCAGATTTTTTTATTTTAACTACCTGATTTCTGTCCGCCATCTTGGATATGGGGTCTGCTATCTTGGATTAGGAATTCGCCATCTTGTATTAGGTATCCGCCATCTTGGATTTGGTATCAGCCTTCCTGGTATTCACCATCTTGGATTTGGCATCCGCCATTTTGACCACGTGGCATCCGTCATTTTGACCATGTGGTTTTCATTTCATTAGATTTTCTTCACATCTTAAATTTTATTTTGAATTTTTATCTCCGTACTCACATGGTCTACGCCATCTTGGATTTAGTATCTACCATCTTGTCCACGTGATTTTCATTTCCGTAGATTTTCTTAAGCTATTTTGTTCGCCATTTATTTTTTCTTGGTCACGTGATTTCTATATGGGTACATACATGCACACACACACTTTACCCTGTGACGTCATGCTAGCTTTTTCTAACACTTTCTAGTACGTGGCATTCATGCTAGGCCATGCAACCCACTCGGCAAAAGGGAAGTGCCAATGTCAGCGAAGCTGGCACTGAGGGTAAGACAATATACGATGCCTCATTGGCTACATTGGCATACATCCGTGAGCCAATCAGGATGCAGGCACTCTCGGTAATGACGTCACCTACTCATGTACTAACACCTTACCCTGTAACGTCATAGCACGGGCTACCATGAGACTATGACTGCAATTTTTTTCCTTACGACGTCATCAATATCCCATAATTTTGAATCCTTAGGTCCATAGCGGTGGTGGGGGCCCCTTCGCGGACGCGGGAAGCGCTGCAATATAACGTAATAAGGAACGCGAACGCATGCATAAGCATTCATGACGTTATCATCACGTGGCATTTTAGTGACAATTTATTTTTAGAGGGAATATTTTCCACTTTGAAATACGAATGTAAAAATATGACGTCATGTCCATATTTTTTGTGACGTCACACTTTTTCTTTATTTATTAGCATTCAAGTCCACACTTGATACTTTTTTATTTAACTTAAGCAAACATCTCTGTAATTTTTTTTATTTATTTTTAATTTTTATATTTTTTATTTTTTTATTTTTCTATTTTTTATTTTTTATTTTTCCTTTTTCTTTTTCTTTTTCTTTTAATTTCTTTTTCTTTTTTTCTTATTCTTTTTTCTTTTTCTTTTTCTTTTTCATTTTTTTCTTTTTTTTTCTTTTTTTTTTTTCTTTTTTTTTCTTTTTTCTTTTTTTTTCTTTTTCTTTTTCAATTTCTTTTTTTCTTTTACTTTTTCTTTTTTCTTTTTCTTTTATAGCTTTTTTGCTGTTCCCAAATACAGTATTTTACCACCACCTTTTCACATACAAACCCTCATAACTGCATCAAAGACATCATTATTCATGAAATTGTCATTGTAACCAACTCCATCCGTTATTCTAATCTCAGGACTTTGAAATTAGTAAAGTACGTAATACGTATAAGGACTCAGTCATGACCACATACACTCACTCACCCACAGAATCACATGACATCTGTTGGCATACACAGCAATTGTAACCAACTAAAACCAGTTAGTTTAAAATTCTAACATTGCACTCACACACACTGTTATACTAGAGATATCAAAGAAAAATTCATGTATATTACTTCTAACAAACAAATCACACTCATTAATTAAAAGCTATTAACTAGCTCTTCTAAAATATATTTCTTCCACAAAATATCTCTCTAACGCAAACTAAAGGCTTTTATTTACACTGTATTCATGTTCTCTCACTGCACTCAAAAATTTCTACAACACTTGTCAAAGACACTGTGTAGGATTCTGCTCTAAGTCTCTCAGTATGCGTCATAAATCTAAACATTAAAATAATTTTTATTACTAATGCATGAACAAAGGCATGTTAGTATCTATCTGACATATAAATTACAGAACTTTACACTCATTGTTTAATCAAAACTATTCAATATATATTTGTATCTCCATTGTCGCCTATATAGTATATAATTAATTGATCCTTCATATACATTTCTAACCCTAAGTTACACAACATTTACTTTAAAATTAATGTTTTAATGATAAAAAGTTTAGTGAACCATGATATATTTTCGGAGGTTTAGATAAGAAATGTATAGAACTTTTCTAACTTTTTAACACTTAGACATGGTCAAAGACATGTCGACATCTCTCTGGTACACATTTCATACCATATTCCCTTCAACCTAAATCTTAATCTCCTTATATAGCCTTACTTTTAATATTTCGACATAACCAAACACATGTTATCCACTCTCCAACATACAATTTATAGGATATTACATGCATTTCTCTAATTCTTTCAATGTATATCTTAATTCGCCATAGTACGCTAAACTTTTATCATTAAAGCATGGCCAAAGACAACAGCCATCTCTTTAAGTTAATTTATATTTTATTGTATTTACATATATTTTCACTCTAAGCCTCATCATTATATAACTTAAATCCCTGTATTTAACTTACCATTTGAATGAACAAAGTAATGCTAATATATATGTGGTACGCAAGTTATATAATTTTCCATTCACTATTCACCTGAAAACTATTCAACATTTAATTTGATTCTCCATGGCTAACTCAACTTTATCATTAAGGCATGAACAAAGACATGGCATCTTCTTCTAGCATACAAATTGCACTACTGTATATCAACATTCAACATAAAATCATAACCAGTTAACTTAATTCTTCATATTAAACATATTTTTCGCATAGGAATGGTCAAAGATATTCCGACATCTCTATTAGCACGCAATTTATAGAACTTGACATAAATTTCATACCCTAATCCCTCCAAGATGTGCCTTAAGAACTACATACTACCTGACTTTAAACACTTTGACAAGATCGAACAGATGTCATCATCTCTCTAACATACGATTTATCGAGGCTCACATCCATTTATTATCTAAATCTTTCATCATATACCTTATTTCGACATAACTCATTGAACACTCTATCATTAAAATTTGAGCAAGGATATGCCTATTTCCCTCTAACACAGCATCTATTGAACCTTAATATGAACCTCATACCCTAATCCCTCCAACATATAACATAAATATCTGTATTTAATGTAACTTTTGTATTGAATGTACGAACAAAGTCATCCTCGTATCTATCTGGTACGCAAGTCATAGAACTTTTCATTTATTATTCACCTCGAAACTATTCAACATTTAATTTGATTCTCCAAGGTTAACTTACCTTTATCACCAAGGCATGAGCAGAGTCATTCCATTATCTATCTAGCATACAAATTATTATATTCAGCATAAGCTCATAGACATTTAACTTAATTCTCCACATTCATCTTAAAATGTTCTCAAATATATGATCAAAGATATACTGTTTTCTCTTTAATACACACTTTATATAACTTGACATACAATTCATACCCTAATCCCACCCACCCTCCAACATATAACTTAATCTCTATATACTACCTGACTTTTAACATTTAGACAAGGTCGAACACAAATCATCATCTCTCTAGCATGTAATTTATAGATCCTTGCATACATTTCTTATCTAAACCTCCGAAAATATATCATGGTTCACTAAACTTTTTATCATTAAAACATGATCAAAGACATACTGACATCTCCCCAACACATAATTTATAGATATTGACATGCATTTCATTACATAATCCTCACAACATTTACCTTAATCTCCATATACTGCCAAACTATTATCACTTGGACATGATCAAACACATTTCATCATCTCTCTAACATGTAATTTATAGAACCTTATATACTTTTCTTAGCTAAATCTTTCAACATATATTTTAATTCTCCATAGCTCACTAAACTTTTTATCATTATACTTATCATCATCATATTTTCCAATACGAATGTAAATATTGTGACGTCATGCATTTTCTTTATTACTATGTATTAGAGTTATTAAATTCATATGATTTTATGTCTGCAACATCACTACCATAAATTCATGTGACGTCATACCTTTTCTTTGAACGTATAGCTTTCAAGTCCTAACCTGATTTATAAACCGTGGAACTATTTTATTTTTCTTAACTAAGTGAAAGTGACGTCATTGGATTTATTTTTTCCCGATATTTAACATGCTTTTTATATTTACTGAAAGTTGACACAAATATTGCTGTGTCTATGACGTCATAGCTACGTGGTTGGTTGTATCCTTTTCAATCAATTCCTGATATTTCATATTTTTGACTCACTACATTTGTATACATATTTACTTTAACTCACACTAACCAAAGTATTAAAGGAGACCATGTGTCTATGAAGTCATAACCACGTGACTGGTCACTACGTAACCCAACAAGTCCTGATATTTCATGTTTTTGGTCAGCCTCATTTACATTCACCGTATAACCAGTGGCAGCTCGTCATTATGGGCTCCAGGGCTGCAGCCCCTCCAAATTAAAAATACCAGGCGTAGGATGTTAATATAAATATGAAATTTTTGTCAGAGAAAAGTGATTTAAATTCATTTTTTTAAAAACTTAATACATAAAAAGTATAAATCATTAAAAAAAATAAGAAGTAAATGCATTTTGCAACTACAAATTTTTGGGTACGATATTATTTTTCAAGCATTGCCATTATATAAAATATGGGCTGTAAAATTTCAGTCCTAATTTAGGCCAACTTTTCACTTCTTAAATAATAAGACAGATATGGCAACTTACGAAAAAAACAATGCAAAATTGCAATAGCAGTTTTTATCAAGTATCTAGTTTGTCTTTCTGTCCTTTTAAGTACAGATCAAAATGAATATAAACAGACTAAGACAGTTGTTTAAAGTCTCATGTCAAGGGAGGTTGTTTTTTTAATTGTGTGAAAGAAAAATTACAAGATTTATATATGTGTTTTTTTTTTCTTGTTCGATATATATATATATATATATATATATATATATATATATATATATATATATATATATATATATATATATATATATATATATATATATATAATATATATATATATAATATATATAACATTATGCCAGACTGCACTTCTACATGCTTAAATATTAGAAAAACTACTAAACGTACATTAAAAAGGATAACATTTTTGTAATCCTTGCAGAATTTTAAGTAAGAATAATTGGGAATAGAAAAAAATCTTATAATAATTTTAATACGTACGTAATAATTGGTTTTCTATGTTGAAAGACGTACGTTTGGCAGATTCGGTTTTTATGAGATAAATTTTTCCAATTTTGAAGGAAGATAAATTTAGCGATTGAGTAAGAATAGTGTAAAAAAATGTGAAATTTATATAATTTGGTGCAATAGGACAGTATGCTTTTAAAACATTATTTATATGAAAGCAATTACAACTCCGATGACGACGTCTGAAGCAGAGAGATGTTTCTCGACTTTGAAGAGAATAAAAACTTTTAAATGTAGTACCATGTGCAACGAGAGATTGAATGTATTAACGATGCTTTCAATAGAGAGCGAAATGGTCTGTAAAATACCAGATTTCAATGAAAAAATAATTGAAAACTTTTCGACATCTAAAATTCGAAGAACTAATCTTATTTTTAAATAAGAATATAAGCAAGTTTTCAAGAATAAATAAGGTACGTTTGAAATTTTATATATATATATATATATATATATATATATATATATATATATATATATATATATATATATATATATATATTATATATATATATATATATATTGAAATTTTTACACACACACACACACACATATATATATATATATATATATAATATATATATATATATATATATATATATATATATATATATAATATATATATAATATATATATATATATATATATATATATATATAATATATATATATATATATATATATATATATATATATATATATATATATATATATATATATATATATATATATATATATATATATATATATATATATATATATATATATATATATATATATATATATATATATATATATATATATATATATATATATATATATATATATATATATATATATATATATATATATATATATATATATATATATATAAACTTGCAGCCCCTCTTTTCCAAGTTTACACGAGCCACCACTGCGTATAACCATGTGTTTATCATACCTGACTCAAATGTTTAATATCTACAATGCCGTTCTATAACAATACTTAATGTATCTATAAAAAAAATTCTTATTACATAATAAATCAATACCATAATTTGGATTTTATACTAGTGAAGACAATATTTATTTCATATAATTTTCATTTCAAAACTCTATTTCTTTGATGCATTACACATGTTCTTGGATATTTATTCCGTTTTTTTCAAACTATTATTTTTGACCTTATTCCATGTTACATTTTTCTATATCTCTTTTCAAGAGATGACTTTTTAAAATTATTTTAAAACTTATTGCACATTACATTTTCTATTTCTCTTTCCAGCTATAGCTTTTATTCCTATTTCAATCTTTATATTTATTTTAAGATATAACTTTAAAATTTATTTTCAATCTTTTCAATAATAAATTATTTTGTATCTCTTAATTAAAAAATGTAAAATCTTTTATAAAGAAAATTTTTTATTAAAGATTTATCGTTATTTTTAAGGCTAGCACACTGATTTATGAAAAAGCGTATAAGAGCTCTTCTACTCCTTATACGTGCGCGTGCGCAAACACACACACACGTGATTCAAAAACTATGATGCCATCCATCTTAAATTTCTGATCAAAGTGGTTCCAAATTTATGCCAAAAGAAGGTAATATATATATTTATATTTCTCACTTGATGGGACTCAGGAACGTGCATAGACAACATCTTTGAACCATCATACTGAGATTTTTTGGCATGTTTCCAGGGAATAGGAGAGTAAGATACCAATTTAAAGCAACATTATCAATTGATCATTCGACTATCGAAACAACATAGATGCATTTAGGAGAGAACAGGAGAGGTTTCACAAAGGATTCAGAAGAGAAACAGCGAAACCAAGGTGTATGTGTGAGTGTGTGCAAAATCTTAAGATGATACGTATGCGCTAGAGAGGAGGCTCATGGACCTATGCGAGGGGATCAAGTTGAAGGGATCTCGCTCTCGGCACTTACTCACCCCTACTCTGCCCACCAAGAGAGCTGATCCCCAACTGATCCCCTCACGTAGGTTCATGAGGCTCCCCTGGCGCATGCGTATCATCTCAATATTTTGCACACACACCATTGGGCTCATTGTTTCTCTTCTGCCATCTTTGTGAAGCCCCTCTTGTTCTCACCAAAATACATCTACATTGTTTCGATGGTCGTACGATTAATTGACAATGTTGCTTTAAGGCTTTAAGATGGTATTTTACTCTTCTATTCCCTGGAAACATGTCTAAAATCTCTGTATGATGATTCAAAGGTGATGCCTATGTACTTTCCTGAGCCCATCGAGTGAGAAATGTACATAAATATGTTACCTTCTTTTTGAAATAAATTTGAAAGCACATGATCAAGATGTCAGAAACCACGTTATCAGAAATTTAAGATGGTAAATGAATGACATTATAGTGTTTTGGTAAACATGCGTGTGTATTTATATGTGTGTGTGCAGGATCGCTCTCTCGTCACCTCCTCACCCCTACCCCAGCGAAAGCGCTGATCCCTCCTGAACTCTCCCGTGTAGATTTTTGCATCAACCCTGGACTCTCGTACCATCCCTATCCCTTGAACACATGCCCCTTCATAGAGTCGTATGTGAAAGTTACTGATCCTCTGAGTGTATCAACGTGTTCTGCTATCAGACAGTACCAGTGACAGCTTCATGTTCTATCATGAGGATTTTTATGGGGAGAAATGAGTGAGATCGAGGGATGTAGCGGGTGATTCCCTCGTCATGCTCTTTCCTGGGAGTTTTTTTAATAACTTACTCTCCTATTTTTCCATGAGTATGTCTATTTTTTCTAAGTTTCTTCAAACTTAAAATCGAAAGTGATTTATGTTAGTCTGCTTGTATAAAGTTAGGTGATGAGTGTAAGGATTTTTGAAGTCTTCATATCAGTTCTTGTATTAAGAAATGTAGGAAGTTATTAAAATGAAAAGTATTTTCCATGTTAGAATGTGGAGTCTTTACATATATTAATAGTTGAAGTTTTGATTCTGATGTTGAAAGACATTATTTTATCTAGGTTGTGTGTTAATGGTATGAAATTAGTATATTAAATTAAATAATTTATGTTTAACGACTGAATTGATGATTGTTCAGTCTTATGTTATGCTTAAATACACTTTTATTCCCCTTACGTTTTTCTTATTTTCATATTTACCTGTACTTATGTACGTATTCATCGGCTCTTGATGAAATCTTTTTTCATATTAATGGGTTAAAGTTAAAGGATGTGAGGAGTATTAAGGAACATGTTGAAGAACGTGAGACAAAAATGTAAGTAATAATTCTGAAAATTATATGTGGAAGATTTTTCTGTTTTCCTTTGGTCATGTTTAAATGTTGAAATTGGAATAAACATTGAGATCAATGTTATACGAATAAGAGTTTGGGGTAAGAAAGGTATGAGTTTAAGAGATGTTTGCTTGTATTTGATTACGCCTTAGTGATAAATGTAGGTTAAATACAGAGATTCAAGTTACATATTAATGAGACATGGGGTGTGAAATGCATATAAAGACTCAATAAGTGAAGTGCTAGAGGGAAATAGACATGTCATTGATCATGTCTTAATGAAAAATGTTTAGTAAGCTATAATATAATACGATATATGTTGAAAATTTAGATAAGAAATGTATGTAAGGCTCTATAAAATACATGTTAGAGAGATGTTGAAATGTGTTTGATCATGTCGATGTGATAAAGTATATGGAGATTTTAATGTATATGTTGGGAAGATTAGGGCATGAAGTGTATGTTGATATCTATAATTGTGTGTTGGAAAGATGTTATTATGTCTTTGATCATGTTTTAATGATAAAAAGTTGTGAGCTGTGGTGAAATAAAATATAGTTTGAAAGATTTAGATAAGAAATGTATGTAATGATCTAAAAATTGCATGTTAGAGAGATGATGACTTGTGTTCGGCCATTCCGAAATGTTAAAAGTCAGTTAGAATATGGAGATTAAGTTATATGTTGGGAGATTAGGGTGTGAATTGCAATGTCAAGTTCTATAAATTGTGTGTTAGAGAGATGTCGGTATACCTTTAATGATATATATGCAGAAAATTTAAGTTGAATATAGAGAATTAAGTTTAATTTCTACTAGTTTATGTTTAATTTTAATGGAAAGTTCTGTAGTTTGTATGCTAGATAGATGATGGGTTGACTTTGTTCATGCCTTAGTGATAAAGTGAAGCTAGCCGTGGAGAATCAAATTAAATGTTTAATAGCTTTGAGGTGAATAATGAGTGAAAAGTTCTATAACTTACATACCAGATAGATACGAGCATTTCTTTGTTCTTGCAATAAATACAAAAGTTAGATTACTTAAAATACAGAGATTTAAATTATATATCATTGAGGAATGGGTTGTGAAATGCTTATAAAGACTCAATAAATGATGTGCTAGAGGGAAATAAGCATGTCATTGATCATGTCTTAATGATAAAAAGTTTTATGAGCTATGGTGAATTAAGATATACTTTGAAAGATTTAGACCGGAAATGTATGTGAGGTTCTATAAATTTAATATTAGTGAGATGATAGCATGTTCGACCATGTCGAAGTGTTAAAGCATATGGAGAAAAAGTTACATGCTGGAGAGATTAAGGTATGAAATGTATGTCAAGTTCTGTAAATTGTTTGATTGAGAGAGGATAGCATGTGTCTGATTATGTCGGTGTGATAAAAGTCAGGTTATATATGGATATAAAGATTTAGATTGAGGAAAATAGGATATGAAATATGTGCCAGAGAGATATCGGCGTGTCTTTGATCATGCATAAGTGTTAAAAGGTAGATTGTATATTGAGTTTCAAAGTAAAAGTTGTGAAACATAGGATGAGAAATATATATGAAGGAATACTTAATTATATATTATATGGGCGACCATGGAGATTCAAATTACATATTGAATAGTTTTGGTTGAACAATGAATGCACAGTTCTGTAATTTATATGTCAGATAGATATTAACATGTCTTTGTTCATGCATTAGTGATAAAAATTAGGTTAAATGCTTAGATTTATGACGCATACTGAGAGACTTAGAGCAGAAACCTGCACAGAGTCTTTGATAAGTATTGTAGAAATGTTTGAAAGCAGTGAAAGAGCATTGGATACAGTGTAAATAAACGCTTTCAGTTTGTGTTAGGAAAATATTTTGTGAGACAAATATATTTTACGGAACTGGTTAATAGCTTTTAAAAAAGTGTGATGTGTTTGTTAGAAGAAATATACATGAATTTTTCTTTTATATTTTTTTTTATAACAGTGCGTGCGTGTAATGGTAAATTTTAAACTAACTGGTTTTAGTTGGTTGCAATCGCTGTGTATGCGATTAAATGAGAATGTGATTGTGTGAGTGAGTGAGTGTATGTGGTCATGACTGATCCCTTATACGTATTACGTACTTTACTACACAAAATATGGTTTAAAAAAGTTAAAAAATTAAAACCTTACAAAATAATAAGAGAAAAAAAACAATAAAAAAATATCAAAACTTGCAGATTAATAATGAAAAGTAATAAAAATTTAAACGAAACAATAAAATGTAGAATATAAAAAAAAAACGAAATGAAACTAAAACTAAAAATATATATTCGAATTTAAACTTTAAAATTTATAATAAAACTTGAAATAAACAAATTACTTATAGTAAAAAATTTAAAAACTTACAAAATAAAAAATGAAAAACAATAAAACTTCAAATGAAAGATTAAAAAGAATAAAGATTAAAGATGAATTGTTGTTTGTGCAATGAGCTATTTAGTAAAAGAAGCAATGAGTTTCTATATTAACTTCTGAAATCAATGCCTCATGTATGAAACATACTATCACATGTTTATAATATTTTTTTATGATAAAGTAGCCTTTACGTTTATTATGTCATAGAATTAAACTACAGTAATGAAAAATAGTTTCAGATAAGTTTGCGAGTGTTTATAATGCATGTTTGTAAATCATTAATGAATTAAAAGTGAAGGTTGAAATTTAAAACGGAGAAAATAGGTAGCTTATGAAGCAACTGAAGGTTTGGATGTGTGAAAATACAAAGGCTGAGAAGTTCTAAGGTGAAGGTATAGGGATCTTTAAACGGAAAAGGTTTGAGTAACGCGAAAGTGATGAAGTTGGAATACACGAAAGGAAATGTATGGTGACCTTAAAATGGAAAAAAAAGTAGGAATCGTAAAACGGTAGAAAAATTTGCTAACAAAAATGGATAAGGTTAGCAACCTGGAAAGATATATATATATTGAGTAGCTGGATATATGTTTATGCATGTGTGTGTGTGAGTGATTGAGTGAATGTATGATTATGTATGTATCTGGGAATTTGTAGATGAGTGTGAGCGAATACATGTATATATATATATATATATATATATATATATATATATATATATATATATATATATATATATATATATATATATATATATATATATATATATATATATATATATATTTGAGTGTATGTGTCTGCGTATATGATTTTATATGAATCTGAGAATATGTATGTGAGTGTGAATGCATGTATGTTTATATATATATGTATTTGAGTTAATGTGTCTGTGAATGTGCGCATGATGTTTTGGTATTGTATGTATATGTATGAATATACTTTAATGTATTTCATTAAAAAAAAACTAAGAAAATCTGGGTATAAAAGGAAAATAGCAAATTATTTTAGTTATAGCTTTGTGAAGAAAATGGATATTAGTTTAGAATATATTAAATAATATGGAATTCTAATATATGTATGGTGAAATGAAATGTAAATGCAAAGAATACTATATGTTTTAAAATGGAATAAATAAATGCTGAGTAAAATGAAACTTTAGAAATTTGTAAAATTGGTGTACATGGTGAGCATGAAGATTTTTGGGTATTATATGCATGTATTTTAATGTATTGCGTTAAAAAAATTAAGAAAATATGAATAGAAAAGTACAATTACGAATTATTTTAGTTATAGTTTGTAAAGAAAAATGGGTATTATTTTAGAATATATTAAATAATCTGGAATAATAATATACCTATAGTGAAATAAAATGTAAATGCAAAAAATGTAAAGTGGAATAAAATTGAATAGATAAATTTGGCAAAATTGAAATTTAGAAATGTGTAAAATTGATGTACAGTCGTGGACAGAAGTTCGTTCCGGTTAAGCTGGAAATACATATATATACAAAATGGAGATCATTTCAGGTTCAGCCAATCACAGATCAATTAAGCTCCACCCAATGCTTTTATTTTCTTTTTATTCAAAATAGAGCTTTTATGAAATACACAGGTGATAAACGCGCAGTTTCTGAAAACCTTCAATATTAGGCAACAAATTCAATTTAATCTTTTTGTTATTTTTTTTAAATAAAATGAGTTAAAATTTACTTTAAAACGGAACCATAAAAACAAAGTTTTCATATAGTTTGTAGTTGTAGTTCATTTAAGTTTTGTTTTGATACTTTATTTATACTTTAATTTGAAATATATTTTTATTTATACAACGATTTAATTATATATAATCTGTATTATAATTTTAATCTTAATCTATATTATAATCTTAAAGCTTTCAATATTATTTTGCTTGCAAAGCAGAATATATATATATATATATATATATATATATATATATATATATATATATATATATATATATATATATATATATATATATATATATATATATATATATATATAGAGAGAGAGAGAGAGAGAGAGAGAGAGAGATAAACAGCATTGCTCCCTTTGAGCTTAATTTTAATCAAGAAAAGAATAGCAAAAAATGAATGAAGTATACTCATGAATTCAAGATCTTTATTATTAACATATTTATAAGAAAACTCGACGTTTCAACTACTAGCTGTAGTCATTATCAAGAGTAGCTGAAATCAAGATAAAAAATGAATACTAACAGCAAACTTTGCAATAAACACAAATAGAAATTAAAAAATATGCAATAAACAATAACAAAACAAAATACAAATAAAAACAAATATGAATACTACATTATCCCTCTTAAGATAACAAATAAAAAACGTAGAATAAATAATTATATGCACTGTAAATCCCCCCATTTTCATGTTAAATCTAAAATGAATTCTAAATAATACTAATTTAATAATTGTACAGTATTCACTTAAACACAGCTGAGACTAAATAAACGTGTGCACACTCTATCAGCTAAATTCTAAACATACTAATTTAGTTGGTAGGGAAAAGTATCAAACTAAAACCCTCTATTACTGGAAACCCATATATACATAAAGTAGTACAAGTCTTAGTGACAAAATGCAAACAGCTTTCTATCATTAAAAAACAAACATTCTGATTCAATTACTGAAACACATCAACAGTACATCCACACATGCGTGATTCTCACATTCATACACTTACATGCATATGCACATAATTACACCTGTATAGCCCCTAACATACACCTACATTCAAACATACATACATACATACATACATACATACATACATACATACATACATACATACATACATACATACATACATACATACATATACATACATACATACACACATACATAATCCATACATACATACATACATACATACATATACATAAAAAACATACATGCATGTGCTCAGAGTGACTGTCAGTTCAGCATATCGAGATTAGCAGCAGCAAAATTAATGAAATCATGTAACCTAAAGTGAGAAAGGAACCACTAATTGATAGTGATATGTAAAGGTGTAGCTGCTTGATAGTTATTCAATTCAGGCTTCAATTTGTGAATGTAAAGTGACTCCAGAATGCGAAGTGAAGACTCATGTGGATGAGAGTCAACAATTGAAAAATGCTGTGCTATGGGAAAGCTGTGACAAATCTGGGTGTGGTTTCTAATATTGGAAAGTGGAGGTGAGGTGGGAGGAAGGGATGTGCGGGAAGACAGTCCTTGGTGTTCACAAATTCGTTCCCGGAGAAGTCTGACTATGGAACCTATATAGCCCTTCGAACATAAGAGACAGGAAAATTTGTACACAACAGACGCCCTGAGAGGAAAAGGTAGAACTGACTTATAAGTGAAAAAAGAAGAAATCTTAAATGAAGAGGAATGGGTGAAGCGAAATTCTATATGTGGAAAAAATTGAGAGAGTAGATTCCTTAAGTGGGTCGTCATAGTGATAGATGAGGGATCACAGTAGGGGAAAGAAAAATAAATGATTTTCTTGTTGACAGAAGGAATAGGAGTAATAGGTTGATATTTAGATTGTAAGAAGCGAAATATGTGGTTGGTTACTAAATTTTTGGGAAAATTATGGTGAGTAAAAAACTGTTGTAGAAATTGGAGTTCATTGTGCAAGACATAGTATGTGGATGAAATGTTATATGCTCTGTGTAGAAATGTGAGAATGGAATTTACTTTGTATTTGATAGGGGACGAACTGTAAAAGTTTGTGATGGTCGGAGTAAATTCTGGTTTTCTAAAGACAGAAGTAATATATCCATTAGAAGTTCTGGTGATTGAAACATTCAGAAATGATAAGGTGTGTTCTTGTTCTGATTCTATTGTGAATTGCATGCATGCGCATTGAGAATGTACATTGCTCCAAATTAAGAAGACTGAATATTTCACCCCCTACATTTAGGGATCCAGATTTGGTAATTAAGAATTAATAATGTTAATAATATGTTAATAATAAAGATCTTGAATTCATGAGTATACTTCATTCATTTTTTGCTATTCTTTTCTTGATATATATATATATATATATATATATATATATATATATATATATTATATATATATATATATATATATATATATATATATAGAGAGAGAGAGAGAGAGAGAGAGAAAATAATTTCAATCTGCTAAACTTCTCGCAGACTAAATATTCATCAAACATCGAAGTTTAAAGTTTGCTATAGTTAAGTAGAATCAAGCCGTACCCTATAGCACAAAAGCATAGAGTTTTACTTCTATGATACGACAGTTCAGAGAAATCCGAAGAGGAGGTTCATGAATAATAATTCATATATATATATATATATATATATATATATATATATATATATATATATATATATATATATATATATATATATATATATATATATATATATATATATATATAATATATATATATATATATATATATTATATATATATATATATATATATATATAATATATAATATATATTATATATATATATATATTTATTTTGTTTTCAATACCATATGCAGGGTAGTGTCAGCTATAGAAATTTCATATTCCTGCAGCCGTACGTAAAGGAGAGGGGAGGGGGTGAAACTGGTTTAAAAGGTTCCCAGCCTCTAGAGCCATGCGAAGAATTAATCCTCATTTATCCTGACTGTGTCGAAATCCCCATCCTTAATCGACCAGAAGTTGTCTAGAAGAAGTTTTAATAATTAACAATTCAAAACATTTGTTCGATGAAAGTTATTTATAAGAAACTAATTAAAAATTTTGTTGCTTCGCAGATGATTTTTATTTAAAATTACTTAAAAGACCTGGCTCGAAAATTTTGTTGCTCCACTTAAATTTGTTTAAATATTAATTTTGATTTAACTTATTTTAATTTCAAATGCTAAATTCAATAAAATTTTAAATTATTTTCTTCGACCCCTAAAATATTTCATTTACTTCTAAATAATGGTCTGGATTTACTTCTTGCATTGGTATATTCTCTATTAGATATATGCTAGTGTGTCATG
>SEYY01009443.1:7500-15493 GCA_009176605.1 Armadillidium nasatum | reverse complement strand
ATATATATATATATATAATATAAATATAATATATATATATAATATATATATATATATATATATATATATATATATATATATATATATATATATATATATATATATATATATATATATATATATATATAAAAAAAAAAAAAAAAAAAAAAAAAAAAAAAAAAAAAAAAGAAGAAGAAAAAAGAAAAATTAAAGTAAAAAACTGAAGCGCTCGGAATACAATTTAAGAGGACAGCGTGAAAGTTAATTAATTAAGTTATAAGTGAAACTTAATTTTCTTTTATATCCTCTATCTATTTTATTACAACCTGAACCAGTGCTTTATTAAAATATAAAAAGACCGGCCAAGAATCTTCAGAAAAAGTACCAGTAAATAAGGTGAGGAATTTCTTGCATTCTTTTATTGACCTTAGGTCTAACAATTCCCACTGTGTTTTAATAATTATTAATAATATATTATTTTTTTTATATTATGGTTGCCAAACGAGGACCACTTGTTTGAGGATGTTTGGAGAATGAGTATACGAAGGCTGGGGGTATTCTTTTTATTAACAAAATAAAGTTGATCTGGATTCTACACAGTAGAAACAACAATCAGAAAATTAACAAGAAGGGCAAGAAGGGCAAGAACCCTAGCTAGTGGAAGCTGCTAAATTAGTTAGTGCTAGCAAAAGTAGGTTCCGTAAAGCTGAGAAAGTCAATGCAATGCACGATCACTCTAGCTGGTGGAAGAGATTTGCGACGAAAGAGCACTGTAAATAAAGCCACTGGAGATTGTAGTTGATAGCAATGCTGTATAATTATCAAACAGTGGTAGAAAGCCGTTTATGAAAAAAGATAACAAAAAGGTCTACAATTGCACTATCAAGAAAAACGTTGCAGGTTGAAAAGTGTATTGCTCTCTACGTTAGCGAATAGAGATACTGGGCTAGAAATCCACAGTATAAAATTCACAGTAGGTGAGAAGCGTGGAGAGCTCCGGGCCACAATATGATACCCCGGTTTTCTTGATTAATTTATTTTTAATATAGTGGACCATTTCCTCTATAAGTAATCTTAATCAGAATCTTAGATTTCCCTGACTTAGGCCCTTACCAGAGTTGGGTGACTGAGGTAGTAAAATATTCATTTCATAATAATATTTTTTCGTATATTGGTAGAGATGCGGGGCAAAAAGCCCATTATTATATATATTGTAATTAAAATCACTTTGTCTTTTTTCTCAAATTTGATAGCTTGGTCTTAGGGTTATGTATTAGACTTTTGTTATAGCCAACCAGTAAGCCTAATTGACTAACTTGATATATTATTTACAATTATCAATCAGCACTATTAATTACCATCCTCATTTACATTTATTCAAAGTTTAAGTAGCTTAATTAATAATTTGGTATTTTATAACCAAGCTATATATTTGCCAGCCTAATTCAGGTTAGATCAACACAAAAGTGGTGTTATTTATTATAATCTAGATTTAAACATAAGTAAGTTTAAATCTAAAAATGAAATATAAATAAAATTAATTCTGTGTAGCCTATTTTTATTTAGTTAAAAATTTATGGGCTATAACTGTGTTTATCCTAACCTGGTTTAGTCTTATTAATATTTATTTTGGTAAGTTGATATATTACTTGCGTAAATATATTTATTTAAATACACCAAATTTTTGGTAACGTTTGTAAACTTAGAAGTTGGTTTGCCATAATTTGAATATTATTAAAAATTAATATTTTTTGCGTATTGTGTATATTTTTACATTTTCTTAAAAAATGGCTCAAAATACATTAGTTTCTTTATAAAGAAAGAGGTCTGCTCGAAAGGGGGTTATTACTAGGATTTTAAATGATTTCAATACCCTTCAAGTCCTAGTAAATTACAAATAGAAAATGTATTGTCCTCTATAAATAGATATAAACAAGAAATATTAATTTTAGATCAAGAAATAATAACCGAACATGATGATCTCTCTGATCTTGACGATCAGCAATATGCTGATTTATTAGTAAGTAATGACGATTACATTAATGAAGTAAATTTAAGCATGTTAAATGTACAAAATAAATATGAGGAAATAGTTAAGCTTAAAGAACAGGAATTAAACTCAAGTTTGGTTGAGGCAATGAAAGATTGCAGTGTACATAATTTAAGCATTCCTCATGATAATGAAATTAAGGCGAAACTACCTACTTTAGAAATTCCAATTTTTGATGGCGATAAAACTAAATACCAAACATTTCTTGATAAATTTAATTCAGCGATTGGAAATAAATCATCAGTTGCTAATGTAGATAAATTCTGCTATCTGTTAAAATATTTGAAGGGTGGCGCGTTGAAATTGGTTGAAGCACTGCCAGTTGCGGATAGCACTTATGAGACTGCTTTAGAAATCCTTAACAAAACTTACTTAAAATTAGATGAAATTAAATATGAACTAGCTCTAAAGTTAATTAATTTAAAGCTTTGTAAAGATAATTATGAGGACCTTTTTAATTTTTATTGTGAACTTGAGTGTCTTTTGGGTCAAATTTCAAATTATAAATTAAATATTGAAGAGTCGTCATGGCTTATTGAGACCATAGTTTTTAGTAGAATTCCCTTAACTGTAAGAGAGATGTTTCAAAATAAGATAAATAAAACTTACCCCAATTTAGAGTCTATTAGAGAGAATTTCCCTACTATACTTTCTCTTTATAAATCTACTAAAACTAGTACACTTCCAAAACACAATAATTATGATAACACTCGTTCAAAATATGTACACAATAATAAACAAACTAGGTCAAATGCAGAAATAAAACCAGAAAGGCCTCACGCTTCTTTACAGAGTTTTAATAACAATGTAACTGTATCGGCTTCTAATTTTAAGTGTAAATTCTGTAGTAGTGTAGAACACAATTCAAGCAGTTGTGACAAATATTCTAATTATGAGGCTAGAGTTAAGCGTTGTGATCAAGTTAAAAATTTGTCAAAAATGTACAGGTGAAAACCATCACAAGAAAGAGTGTAAAACTAAACTAAAATATGAATGTAGAGTATGTAGTGATGATCATGTAGTATCAATGTGTCCTGGTGATTTTGAAAATAAAAATGAAAATAATAAATAAAAAATCTAAAACCTTTAACTCTAAAGTAACAAATGGTCATATTAGTTTAAATAGTACTGTGACCACAAACCCTATTTTACTACCGACTATGACTCTGCAAATTAAAAATGATCAAAATAATTTAGTTGAGGTACGAGCTTACATTGACACTTGTTCTCAACCAACTTTTATTAATAAGTCACTCCTTCATAAATTGAATATTCCTTAAGAAACTAAGTCAGAAACAATTAACATATCATCATTTGCCAGAAAAGATTCAGATAGCTTTAAATGTAATATTGCTGATGTTTCTGTTAAAATTTTTAATGTAGAGACCAGTGGCGGCTCGTGTAAACTTGGCAAGGAGGGGCTGCAAGTTATAATATATATATATATATATATATATATATATATATATATATATATATATATATATATATATATAATATATATATATATATATATATAATATATATATATATATATATATATATATATATATATATATATATATATATATATATATATATATATATATATATATATATATATATATATATATATATATATATATATATATATATATATATATATATATATATATATATATATATATATATATATATATATATATATATATATATATATAAATATATATATATATATATATATATATATATATATATATATATATATATATATATATATATATATATAATATATATATATATATATATATATATATATATATATATATATATATATATATATATATATTATAATATATTATGTGTATGTGTGCGTAAAAATTTCAAAATTATATATATATATATATATATATATTATATATATATATATATATATATATATTATATATATATATATATATATATATATATATAATATATATATATATAAATTTCAAACGTACCTTATTTATTCTTGAAAACTTGCTTATATTCTTATTTAAAAATAAGATTAGTTCCTCGAATTTTAGATGTCGAAAAGTTTTCAATTATTTTTTCATTGAAATCTGGTATTTTACACCATTTCGCTCTCTATTGAAAACATCGCTAATACATGGTACTACATTTAATAGTTTTTATTCTATTCAAAGTCGAGAAACATCTCTCTGCTTCAGACGTTGTCATCGGAGTTGTAATTGCTTTCATATAAATAATGTTTTAAAAGCATACTGTCATATTACACCAAATTATATAAATTTCACATTTTTTTACACTATTCTTACTCAATCGCTAAATTTATCTTCCTTCAAAATTGGAAAATTTATCTCACAAAAACAGACGCTGCCAAACGTACGTCTTTCAACATAAAAAACCAATTATTACGTACGTATTAAAATTATTATAAGTTTTTTTCTTTTCCCAATTATTCTTACTTAAAATTCTGCAAGGATTACAAAAATGTTATCCTTTTTAATGTACTTTTAAGTAGTTTTTGTAATATTTAAGTATGTAGAAGTGCATCTGGCATAATGTATATATATATATATATATATATATAATATATATATATATATATATATATATATATATATATATATATCGAACAAGAAAAAAAAAAAACATATAAAACTTGTAATTTTTCTTCCACAATTAAAAAACAACCTCCCTCGACATGAGACTTTAAACAACTGTCTTAGTCTGTTTATATTCATTTTGATCTGTACTTAAAAGGACAAAAAGACAAGCTAGATACTTGATAAAAACTGCTATTGCAATTTTGCATTGTTTTTTTCGTAAGTTGCTATATCTGTCTTATTAGGGTAGAAATTTTACAGCCCATTTTTTAAATAATGGCAATGCTTGAAAAATAATATCGTACCCAAAAATTTGCAGTTGCAAAATGCATTTACTTCTTATTTTCTTTAATGATTTATACTTTTTATGTATTAAGTTGTTAAAAAAATGAATTTAAATCACTTTTCTCTGACAAAAATTTCATATTTATATCAACATCCTACGCCTGGTATTTTTAATTTGGAGGGGCTGCAGCCCTGGAGCCCATAATGACGAGCCGCCACTGATAGAGACTACTTTAAACACTCTTGCAATTGATAAAGTATGTAATGATTCTCTCAAGATTCCAGGTTTAAAAGAAATAATTAATAATTTAGAGCCTACTTATGTCATTGCTGATAAAAGTTTAATTATTCTGATAATGTTGGTAATGTTGATGTGTTGATTGGAGCTGACTATATTCACCTTGTACATGAAGGCATTGTTAAAATTGGTAATGGTATAGCTTTAAAAACTCCTGTAGGTATTGCTTTGATGGGTGATATTACTAAATATAAATTGAATAATGAATGACAAAAGCCTAAGAGCCATAGCAATATCAAGGGTATTTATAATGTCATGCATGAGTCAATGAATAATATTACATGTGTCAATAATTTACTGACTACTGAGACTCTCAATACGGATGAGGAATTAGATGAAGGTATCCAACAGTTGTGGGTTTTAGAATCAGTTGGCATTAAAGATACTGATCATACTAATGAAAATAAGATCATGGCAGAGAGATTCAATGACTCATTAATATATGATGGTAATAAATATTGGGTAGAATTACCATGGAAAATACCCTGTCCAGATTTATTAGATAATTTTAATAAAGTTGGTTGTCATTATTTAACCCATAGAGGTGTGTATAGAGAAGATTCTTTAACCACTAAATTAAGAATAGGATATAACTGTAGTTTGAAAGATTCAAATAAAACTAGTCTTAATAATTGCCTTATTGAAGGTCCCAATTTAGTAAATGATTTAGTAAAAGTTCTTTTAAGATTTAGGTTGGACAAGTATGCAATAATAAGTGATATTTCAAAAGCTTTTTTACGTATAAATTTAAAACTAGATTATGATAAGGATCATCTTAGATTTTTATGGTTTAAAGATCCTTTTAATACTAATAAAGGGTTAGTAACTTATAGATTTAAAGTAATTTTATTCGGTGCAAACTGTTCACCTAGTATTTTAGCTTTAACTATTAAAAATCATCTAAATAGGTTTCCTGACTGCTGCACTAGATTTACTCAAAAATTCCTTCTATGTTGATAATGTTCTGGGGTCAGTCTCCTCTGAAGAGGAGTTGTTTACTTTTTATTAAGAATCTAAATCCATTATGAATAAGGGTAATTTTAAGTTAACTGAGTGGATATCAAATTCTAATTCATTAAACTCACTCATTAATAAAGAAAACCTTGGTTATAGTGGTGATATTAATAAAATTAAAGCTCTGGGTATAAATTAGATTTTAGATTAAACTCAGACAATTATGATTTTATTTGTACTAAACCATACAATATTAAAGAAAATGCTAGTACAAAGCGTCAGATTTTAGCAGAGTCCTCTAAGGTTTATGATCCTCTAGGTTTGTTTCTTCCAGTTACTATAAGATCTCGTATGTTTTTACAAGGTTTGTGGAAGAAGTCAGTAGAGTGGGACGAAACGTTAGAGCCTGTTGATGTAAATGTTTGGCGAAAGTTAGCCAAAGACTTAAATAAAGTTCAAACTATTAAAGTAAATAGGTGCACGGGGGAGAGGTCCCAAATTAATACTTTGCATATTTTTACAGATGCAAGTTCCACAAGCCTATGGTTGTTGTGCTTATCTAGTCAATGACACAAGTAATTTAGTTTATTCTAAGGGTAAAGTTACTCCTGTAAAAAATAAACGTTCAATTCCTCAGTTAGAACTACTTGCAGTAACAATGGGAGTAAAAATTTCTAAATTTCTTTTAGAAACCTTTAAAGATGTTAATATTAAAGGTGTATATTTATGGTCAGATAGCCAAGTATGTTTAAACTGGTTACAACAAGGTAAAAATTCTAATAACAAAAATGTATTTGTTAAAAATCGCCTTCATGAAATAGAAAAGTGTGATGTATCCATTAATCAAAATCCTTCAAATTTTTGGTCCAGGGGTCTGAGTTTTAAATTAATTAAATCTAACAAATCATGGTTTCATGGGCCAAAATTTTTATTGGATAAAAATCAGTGGGAAGAAACTCCTATTTTATGTAAAATCAATAAGACTGTAATAAATACTTCAGTAGTAAGTGATCCTCTTTTTGATATAAATAAATTCTCTAATTTTAATAAAGTTATTAGAATAACTAACTATTGTTTAAAATTTCATAAATAAATGTAGTAAAGGTAAATTAATTAAATTTGATGCCATCATTATTGGTTGTCATATATTCAGAAAAAGGAATTTTCTCAGGAATACTCGTTTATTCATTCTAATTCTAAGTATAAACCTGAATCTGGTCTTTCTTTAATATCAGATTTGAATTTATTCCTGGATTCTGAAGGCTTGCTAAGATGTAAAGGTAGAGTAAATAAATCTAAATTAACATATAATGCTAAGCATCCAATCCTTCTTCCTAGAAATAATCACCTAACAGATCTCATCATTAGGGACACACACACTAGAATTTACCACATGGGCGTTTCACAGACACTCACAGAACTCAGAAAAACTTTTTGGGTCCCTAAAGGACGGGTAACTGTGAAGTCTGTTCTTAATACTTGCACAACATGTAAAAGAATTCATTCACACTCTTACAAAACACCTAGTCCTCCTCAACTTCCTACTGAAAGAGTTAATTTCTCCTATCCTTTTGAATCCACAGGGATAGATTACAGTGGGGCTATTACTGTCTCTCTCAACAATGTTACACTTAAAATTTATATAGTTTTATTTACTTGTTCTGCAACAAGAGCTATAAGTCTAGATATTGTGGAAGATTTAACCACAGGTGCTTTTGTTGCTGCACTTAGAAGGTTTTGTGCTAAACATAACATTCCTAGAGTAATTTGGAAAGACAATGCCTCATATTTTAAAGGTGGTGAAAAAGTAATTCAAAATTTATTTGATTCTAATGA
>SEYY01009443.1:0-2500 GCA_009176605.1 Armadillidium nasatum | reverse complement strand
GACATCCGGCATATCCACGGCGTCGATAACCACACTGCCGATGCTCTCTCTCGGATAGAGATTAACGCAAGTTCTTCTCTATCCCCGGTAGATTTCGAGGGCATGGCAGCTGCACAGGAGTCAAAGGACATCCCTCTTCCTGACACTACTTCTCTTCATCTTCAATCTCTTCGCCTGCCCGGTATCGCTCGACCGCTAGTCTGCGATACTTCTACAGGTTCTCCTCGACCATTGGTCCCTTCCTCCTTCAGGAAACAGGTCTTCCACTCACTGCATGACCTCGCCCATCCAGGGATTTCGGCCACACAGAAGCTGGTTGCTTCACGTTTTGTATGGCCGAACATGCAGAGTGATCTCAAGACTTGGGCTCGCGCTTGCCTCTCCTGTCAGAGGAACAAAGTTCATCGACACACCAAGGCTCCCCTTGGTGAGTTTCTGCCCCCGGGTGAACGGTTTCAACATGTCCATGTTGATCTCGTCGGTCCTATCCCTCCTTCAGATGGTTGCTCTTACCTTCTCACTTGCGTCGACCGCTTCACTCGCTGGCCGTAGGCTATTCCTATCCCTTACATAACTGCAGAAACAGTTGCTAAGGCCTTCTTAGCTCACTGGGTCTCTCGTTATGGTGTGCCAGAGACAATCACGACTGACCAGGGTCGTCAGTTTGAGTCACATTTGTGGCGTGATTTTATGTCTCTTCTTGGCACTTCTCGCATTCGCACTTCTGCCTACCATCCTGCAGCTAATGGTATGGTAGAGCGTTTCCATCGGCAGCTTAAGGCTTCCTTGGCTGCTCACCCTCGCCGGGAACGTTGGACCGAAGCACTACCTTTTGTTCTCCTCGGGATTCGCTCTGCGATGAAAGAGGATCTCCAGTGCACTTCGGCCGAATTGGTTTACGGTTCTCCTCTTCGTCTTCCAGGGGAATTCTTTGACCCTTCGGTTTCTCCTTCGTCTTCCGACCCTTACACTTATCTCTCTCGGCTCCGTCAGTGTTCTACTTCGTGGAAACCTTCTCTTCCACGTACTCACGCTCGCACACACTCTTTCATTCCGAAAGACACTTTCAACATGTACACATGCTTTCGTACGCCTCGACGCACATCGAGCTCCGCTGCAAGCTCGATATTTGGGGCCTTATAAGGTTTTAAGTCGTCGGGAGAAAACCTTCCTTCTTCAGCTCCCTTGTCGGACGGAAGTCTTCTCCATCGATAGACTTAAACCTGCATTTTTCGAATCTTCTCCGGATCCTCCGGACGATTTTGAAGAGTCTCCTCTTCTTATTCCTTTCGTTCTTCCAATACCACATGTGCCAGATCGCCCTTCCTCTCCTACTCCTCCTTCTTCTTCTACCAATTCACCTCCTTCTCCTCCAGCTCTGCCTGCACCGCCTTCTTCACAGCGTTCTTCTGGTTCTTCTTCTACCTCTTCTTCGACTGGTAGACCTGCTCTTCGCCCTCCTATACTACGTCGAACAAAGAGTGGCAGAACAGTTCGTCCTCCTCTTCGCTTCCGACTTTAACCACTGCCACCTTTGGAGGGGGTTCTGTAGGGCTCTCCGCGCTATCTATATTAATTTAGACTCTGGAATCAGAACCAGATTTTTGTTTTGCCGCGTGACGTCATTAAAAGCCGCCTTACTTTATCTAGGCTTGCGAGTTTTAGGTAGACATCCCGCATTGTTTACTTTAGCTGTGGCTTGTATTTACTTTTTATCAACTACATCAGTGATAACTTGCCTGTAATTCTCTTGTATGCAACCACCGCTTCTTGCATATCAAGCAACATTTTTTATTATTCATTCAGTGCCCTTCAGTGTGGTCCTTGCCATCAGAAGTTCCCTTGGCTTATTGCACTGCAGTATTAATTTCAGCTACATTGAATTCCTTCTTCTGCTGGCAACAGCCAGTTTGGCAACTTGATAGACAGGGTTCCTGTTTTTGTTCTTATTGTTGTGCAACCCAGATGATTTGTTTATTTTTGTAAAATAAAAAGAATAATTCCCAGCCTTCGTTATTCAACCTCAACTCCATCCAAAGGGTCCTCAAAAGGCCCACTAAAATATATATATAAAAAATATCTTTTATTATCGAGGGCAATTTGATATTTTTTAAATATCGATATTTTTTTATATATCGGCATTCCTAGTTTAAGTATTAACTTTTAATTAGCAGAAATAGTAATAAAATTTGGCTGATTAAATAAGAAACTGAAATATAAGCCCAAAATTGTTTTTTAAGAAATATGACAAAGCGCAAATTGGTAAGCTCTATTTTCAAAAAACTTCCGCAAAAGCGCAAATTATTTATATAGAGAGCAAATTTGCGCTTTTGCGCTCTTAAAAAAGTTGTTAAGCGCAAAATGCAAAAGCACACATTTTCGAAATTTAGCGCCAAACGCAAAAGCGTAAATTTTTTATTTAAAGCGCAAATTGCGCTTATGCCCATATATATATATATATATATATATATATATATATATATATATATATATATATATA